>JAHDIT010000037.1:0-115352 GCA_019232045.1 Ogataea degrootiae
AGTTACCGCTCTAACACTAATATTCTACGAAATGACTGTTGAAACCGGAAATCTTTTAAGGCGATCCACTGACTATACTGTCTCGAAATTACAACAGAATTTATATTTATAAACAAAGATCTATGGTATACATATCATGGTAATGCTACATCATGGTAATGCTATATCACGATGATACCTCATGTAGTACGAGGTTAGTTTCGGAATGATTAAAGTTCTACACAATCGTACCAGAATTAAGGAGAGCATATTTTACATATGAATCAAATCGGATAGTCTCAGTTTGGAAATCTCGGCCGACCAGAAGAGAGAAAAAGGAGAGATTCCAAAACTGGCTGACCAAACCAGAGAAAACAAAAGCAGCCACTGAATTAGCGAATGGCCGCACAGCTTGGAGAAGTTTTTAGTTCACTCGAGAACAGATAGAAAATTTCAAGCAACAGATAGATAAGTCACTTGATCATGTATATATATATAGATTATGTTGTATATCCACACGTGTGTATATGCTTCTTAAAAGTCAACGGCCGTTTTGTGTATTTGTGTATGCACGTACAGTCAAAAAAGGCTGTTTGACTCTTTTGTATGATGATTGGTGGCGGATTGGTTGCTTTTTCACTTTGTCGCCTATTTGTGCAAAGCCTCCACCGTGATCGTTCCACACCCACCTGCCCGGCTGTGGCATTGCGCACGGGGCTGACAGTGTAACTGGGGGAACAAAGAGAAAAAGGAGGCTCATTTTCGCTCTCCTCAAGTAAATTTCTTTTTCGCATTCCCATACAAAGAAGCGACTCACGCTTACAAGATTTTGAAGAGAATTCTCATCCACCAGAAGATAAAAACTATTTATGTTTTCTATCTTTCTATATATAGAGTATAATATCAACCAAACAACCAATTGATTAGCTCTGTGATATATATACATATATATCAGATTCTTGCAGCTCTCCTTTCCTTTATCATTCATTTTTCATTTCGTTTAACGTTTACCACTAATCTGATTAATAATAATCAGTTTGTCATACACTGTTGTTACCCCCCCCAAATTATATACACACAAACACGCATATTGTTTACATATATACAAACACTCATTCATACAAAAAATAAACAAACAAACAAGCTAAACACAGATATAATTTCCATTCTCTTTTTTGAAATTTAATAGATAACTCATTACTTTAATCACAAGGAATAATAACACTACAAAAGACAATAAAACTACAAAAACAACATATTGATCCACATTCAACCGAAATAATCTGTTTCTTAATAAAACCAAAACAAACAACAGCGAAGAGCTTTCAGTTAACTAATTTCTTCACTGGTCACATAGATACACTCACTTATTGCATACAATGAGAAAAGAACTACAATATATCATAATAGCACACGTTGCTGTAATTTTATTCCTGGCTTATCAAACGTTTGATTTAATAACGTTACTGTATGATGATTCATTCCAATACGCACTATTAGATTCTGAAATACATCCATTAAATGAAAGTGATAGACCTCAATTGATTCCAAAAATCATCCATCAAACTTATAAGACAACCGACACTCCAGACATTTGGAAAGCTGGCCAACAGAAATGTATCGATTTACATCCTGATTATCAGTACATTCTGTGGACCGATGAAATGTCTAGGGATTTTATTGCTGAAGAATATCCATGGTTTTTAAGTACTTTTGATAGTTATAAGTATCCGATTGAAAGAGCAGACGCAATCAGATACTTTGTTTTGTCACATTTCGGTGGTATTTACATTGATTTAGACGATGGATGTTCCAAGAAATTGGACCCATTATTAACCGTTCCTGCTTTTGTTAGAAAAACAATTCCAACAGGTATTTCAAATGATGTCATGGGCTCGGTTGCGAAACATCCTTTCTTCAGTAAAGCTATAGATTCCTTGAGTAAGTACAACAATAATTGGTTAGTGCCATACATTACAATCATGTACTCCACAGGTCCATTATTCTTATCAGTTATTTGGAAACAATACAATAGATGGGGTGTTCCAGCAGCTGGAGCAGTCAGAATTCTAATGCCTGAAGATTATAAATCTGGTCCTGATCCATTTTTTGAGATTTCAAAAGGTTCATCATGGCATATGGAAGATGCTAAATTCTTATTCTTACTGTCAAGACATATCGTTTTAGCTGTTGTTGCTGGATTCGTGTTGGCATTTTTATTCTTTTATTTGGAATATTTATTTTATTGTTTTGCTATTTCAAACACTTTTAGAATTTTCAGAAAAGGTGTTTGGAATATTGTTAGATTTAAACCATGGTCGAGTAATAACTATACGAAATTGAATCCAAGAAAACAACAAAAGTATTTGAAAACTAGAAATAGAAAAGATTCGAATTTACCGGCTGCAATCAATATCGATATTGAAAAAAATGTTATGACCGTTGAGGAACAACAATAATCGATTTTTTCTTAGAAAAAAACCAAAAAATTAAAAACCATTAACAACTTTACAACTTTACCACTAATTATTTATTTTTATTGATTTTCTCGACGTGTTTTTCTTTTTCTGTTTGCATCATGACTTTTCAATTATTACCATCCTTGTACATTACTATTATCACTCTTACCACTGAAGACCAGCTACAACAATCAAGCTGAAATTTCAGAGTTCGAGCCAAATTTTGTTACGTCTATCTGATCACAAAAAATTTAGATTTTATTTTGTTCTATTTCGTGTCTGAATTCTAACGATTATTATTGTACCCATTCACTCATTGTCAACTATTTGATTAAGAAAGTTGAATCTTTTGAACGGTTATTAATAAGTATCTTGATTTGTTTTCCATTTTCGTAACCCCTTGTTTTATTAGCCTATTATGTTTTATTAGAATGCCTTTTACATACACACACTATGTCAAGCGTTCCCCCATTTTTCCCCTTTCTTTAACTTCTTAGTGTTTTCTTTTATCTCTCTTTTTCTCTTTCTTACTATCTGACTGTTTTATTTTTGGGGAATTCAAGCAAACCTTGTTTGACGATGACGATGACCATGTGTTTACTTTTTTGTTCATATTTTATAATTCTTAATAATACTTAATTTTCTTACGTTTAATATAGTGTTAATCCGTCTTTCTGTTATTTTCTTTGTGATCTTCAGTCCAACGACTAAAGTTTACAAATTACTTGACTCTTTGAAAAGCACTAAATGCTAACTTGGTATTATTCATCTGCCCACTACAAACACCCCGGTTTATGACTATTCATACAACCAACCAAACCATCCACCAAATACTAAATACAGGAGAGGTATACGCGGCTAAACATCCGTCCAAGGACCTTTTATTGAATCAACACCCGTACATTCCAACAAAACTAACAAATAAGCTTTGATCACGTGAAAGCTTCTTTGTATGCCATGGTGTTGTTCACTTTGTTTTATTGGGCGATTAATTCAACTGCTCATTTTAATATTAAGGTTGTGGAAGATTCCTCTAGAGTCCCATTTAGTATTAACATGCGGGATGTGTGGGCGTAATACGGGGGGGAATCATCGGTCATTTCATTTCTCAATGACGAAATGGTTGGTGGGGCGTGTCTATACATACGTACATCCGTACATGAAGTATAGGATGAATTTTAAGGGAACAAGGATGGGTGAACAGGTTGTATGAGCGGATTTTTCTTATTACGCTTCAAAAATAGAAACAAAGAATAAGCTTTGTGTATATATCTATCTTTAAGCTCAGAAAGAAGGGATATAGCGGTTGATGGTTGATGATTGATGATTAATAGCTTATATACGCAAAGGAGTTGAGAAGAGTATCCGATGTTAGATGGATGGATGGATATATATGGAAATGAATAACAACGTAATCAAGACGAGAATAGGATGGAGTCGGATTAGATCAATTAGATTATGTGGGAGTATACAAAAGTGGAATGTATGGGTTTACTGGGAATACAGAAAGTGGGTATATCGATTGATGAAGGAGAGAAAGACAGACACCGTTGGCAGACCCTTTTGGTTCTGGAAGGCGTATCGGGGATGTCGGGGGCAGGGGTCTGCGTGGTGCGGCTGTGGGGATGAATTGGGGATGAATTGGGGATGTTTCGTCTTGAGAAGGAAGGATATCTCTTTGGAATAGGAATGGAGACTGTGCTGTGGAAGATGATGATACCATGGATTGGATCCATGATACTGGTTGGCTACAACCACAAGTTGTTAATTACTGGCATCCGATGAAAACTTTTTCTTGACCTGATTAATTAATTTATTGATCCCATTCTTTTAGTACCTATATAAATATAGTTGCATATCACCCCTGCTTTTTTTTCAATCACCTTGTCTATTTGAGTTTTCCAACTTCTCTTCTTCCTTTTCTTTTTCTTTTTCTCCTGTAAGCTTGCTTGTACATAATTCACATACACATCTCAACTAACTCAACAACAGATACAAAAATGAGATTCTCAACTGCTTTAGCTACCTTAGCTGCTTTAAGCTCAACAACAACTCTCGGTGCAGGTTTGCCAGACGCTATAGCTCAACTTGTTAAAAGAGACAACAACCAAAATGTCCTAACTGACAATGTCTGGACTTCAACTTCTTCAAGAAACCTACTCGCTGTTACCCCAACCGCAATCGATGGTGTCACCATGTCTGCATCCCCTGTTTCAAACTCAGCTACAAAATGGGTTTCTTTAGATTCTTCCGGTATCCCATACGCCCAAACTCCTTCTGTTACTGACGGTACAACTTTGAACGCTTCTCCAACCCCAACCGATTCAAGCTATCCTGAACCAACCGGTGGTGCCCCACCAGTTTTAAGATGTATGAACGATAGAGTTCCAACAGAAGGCACCACAAACTCTCCATTCTGTATCGCCAACGGAACCGAATTGGTCGTTGGTGAAACTTACTGGATTACTTGGGACCCATCTTACTGGGGTGGTAATATCGAAAGAGTTAGATTACAAACCATTGCTTACCCAATGGTTGATGATGATGACGCTTTATGGACTTCTGAAACCGTTAACAACAATAACGGTTACTACGCATGGTTCATCAAGTCCTCATACACCAAATCGGGTTCGGGTTACTTCTGGTTAACTATTACTCCATTAGTTGATTCAAACACCCCGGCTGATCACGTTGGTACTGCTTCTGGCCCAATGCTAAGAATTATTGGTTCTGCTAAAGATTCATACGCTGGTACAAGCGCAATTACCAGAGTTCCTTCCGATAACGGTGTTGAAAGTTCTTCTTCAAGTGGTAAATCTTCATCAAACGTTAAGACCATCGTCCCGGCTGTTGTTGTCCCTGTTGTCGTTGTTGGTATCTTGTTATTCGTCGTTATTTACTACTTCAAGAACTTGAGAGGTGAAGGTAACAAGAAGGGGTTCTTCTCATCAATTAAATTATCCAACTCTGGTTACTTTGGATCAAAAGCCCAAAGAACACGCCAAACTCCAGCTGAAGCAATTGCTGTTGACAACGATAATGCCTCTGTCGTTACAGATGATTTAAGATCAGAATATTCCAGAAATGATGGCCATACTATTCGTACAGAATCAACTGGTCATGAAGCTAATCCGTTCAAATAAGCGTGGTGATATTTTCCTCGTTATTACTATCAGATGCAAATAGTTATAGCGAGAAAAAGGTTTATGAGTTTTCCCCTCTTTGTCACTTTCACTTTATTTTGTTTTATGTATTATTTTATTTCTTCTTTCTTTGACGTTACAACACACACACCCACACACATATTTCATATTTCATATTTCATTAATTTATTATTTATTTGTATTTTCACCGTCCCTCTCCTATTTCCTGTTTTTTCTTTTTCCCGTCTTTCTATAAAATAGTTTTATACTTTCAATTTAGCAATCTTTAATGATTTTACTAATATTGTGAAACGTTTACCAGATAATAATGCATTTATTATGATCTTTAAGAGTACAGACATTATTAAATAAATATACATCGACAAATAATAGTTGTTGTACTTGACTATTGAAAGAGAATAAGCTGTGGAAAACAGAACATTGAGATAACACTCACTACTGATTCAAGCTCTTTTTCGAATTTAGTGAAATACCTTCGAACAGAGATTTATCAAGTGCAGGAGGTTCGGGAATCTCCAGTGTAAAATTATCACCCAACAGTTGTCTCTGCAGCTCAGCAACAACATTTGATCTTTGAAGTAGGCTTTTCTCAAGTTCCAGCAGTCGAATCCTTCTTGCTTCATTAACTCTGAAACCTCGGTCCACTTCCTCTTGCTTAGTATTGAGTGAAGCCCGAAACCGTTCTAAAACATCCAGCGTTTCCTGAACCTCAGAAATTTTAGTATTTCTGTAATCCTCCCAACTCTTCTTAATAGAGTTGGATTCATCAGTAAGTGCCTGGTTCTGCTGTCTCTGTGACCTCAGAACCTCTTTGGCTCTTTCAATGTCCCCAACCAGCTTTGCTTGGAAAGAAAGGTAATTATCGTTCATCTCTTTAGAGTTTTTATTCTTTGTCTCTAGTTCATTATGCGACTGCACAAGTTTCCTATATTCACCCATCTTATCAGTGTATTTCTTGGACAAGGAGACGAGTAAATCGGACAGCTCATTAACTTGTGTAGATTTTTGAGTTTTCTTGGAGATCAGCTCATCGATTTCTGTTCTCGTATTACTGATGGTTTCATCGTTCATGACTTGAACTCTTTCTAGCTCTTCTTTCATTTGAATCAATCTGGCATTAGCAGCCAACGTTTCATCAATGAGACGGGCCTTCGTAGCAATCAGATCTTGTATTGAGATTAATGTTGAAAGTTCTTCCCTTTTCAATGAAATTTCAGAGTTTAAGTCTTCATATTGATTGAGTGTTGAAAGTCGACTTTCAACTGAACTTAGTTTGCGGTTTAAGTCATCTAGTTTCAAATTATTAGCGTGGATAGTTGAATTTGCTGTTGTTATATCACGTCCTTTCTTCTTTAAATCTTGTTCAAGATTCTCCATCACTGATTGTCTTGAATTGATTTCCGTATTTATTAGTCCTAATCTTTGTGTACTTTCTTCAAGTTCTGCTTTTTTAGTTGTGACAGCTTGTGTTAATTCCTGTAGTTTCTTTTGTTGATTTGAAACCTCGGAGGCTATTTTATCTGAATCTTGGTTATTCTGTTCAGTTCTCAATAGAGATTCTTTACTAGAATTCTCTTTCGGTTGTTCAGCTTCCTTCTTTGCGTTATCACAAGTGTTTGCGTATTCATGTCGTGATTCTTCAATATTTTCTCTTCGTGATCCCAATTGGGTGGATAATTCATTATTTTCTCTTAATTTACCTGTGACTGTTAGAGGTTTATTCGTTCCTTCAAATTGTGTGGTTCTTGTTTCTATTGGAGTAGCCATTCCATTATCCATGGCCTTTCCATTATCCATTATACCAAGCTCATTTTGACGTTTACTAATTAATGCCGTTAATTCAGCTTCTTGCTCTTTGAGTTCTTCAATCCGTCTCTCTTTGATCCTCAGAATTTCCTCCATTATTTTCTTCTGTTTTTCGGAAGTAGCAGTTTCATTTTCTTCGTTTTCATAAATACGTTTGTTTTGCAGTTGCTGAATTTGACTTTTCAAATCGGTTGATTTCGTTTCAAGGTTTGAAATCTCATTCTTGGATTTAACAATCCGGTTTTGAAGGTCTGATAAGATAACATGTTTTAAAGCAATGCCGTCTTCCAACTCCTTCTTCTTTTCCTTACATGATTCCAATTCTTCAACTTTGGACTTCAATAACCCTGAGCTTCTATTAACTCTACTGATCTCATCTTCTAATCTCTGTGCAGATTCAAGAAGTTTTGTATCAACTTCTTTCAACTTTGTTGTTTTCGTCTTGATATCATTTTTAATCTTTTCCAATTCGCTTACAGCATTTGAACGCTCAATTGCAAACCTCTTGATGTCCTCCTTCAACTGTTCACGTTCTTCAGAAAGCATTTTCAAATGAAGTCTATCATCGATCATCCGATGTTTATTTCTTTGTAAGGTTGATTCCAACAAGTTAACCAGTTTATTATCAGCTATTATTTTATTCTTCAATAAATCATCTGCCTGAAAATTGTTTTTCGGTTGTTGTCTTATTAAGTCACCAGCGTGATTACTTTCCAGTTGTGATGACGACTTTTTCTTGATTCTATTAGCAAATAAATCATCTTCAGGATTGTCCTTATCGAGTTCCCCTTTTGCGGAATCGTACTCTTCGTCAGTGCTAGTTGTCGACTCAGAAATTGTATCATCAATCTTACGCTTACGATTTGAATGCAAGTTTGACAGGAGATCAGAGCTTTGAGAGTTGGTGAACTTCACATCGTCATTATCTTCAGTGTCGAAAACAATGATGTGATCACGAAGAAAATTTGTGGGTTTAGAAAGAGAATTAACAGACTCTGTAGAGTTTGAGCTTGAAGGAGTGTTCAATGCCTTTTTGGAGTATTTCAGTTTTTTCTGAACTGGTTCACCATTTGAATGAATGTCAGCTTTGTTTATTTCTGTTGTTACAGGCTGAACTGGTGGTTTGAGATGTTTGGCCACCTGAGCCTGAGCCTGAGCCTGAACTTGTAGTTGTGGTTGTTTTGGTAGTTGTCGTTGTAATGATTGCGATTGTTGAGTCAGTGGAGGTAAAAAGCTAAGAGGTTCGTCTGATTTCATAATGGGCTCTCTTGGCTTTACAGCATAATACTCAATTGCATTCTCAGGGATGCTTACTCCAATGTAGCTTGTTAAATCCCGCCCTTTTGCAGAAGGATAATACTTGTAATATAAATGATCCATCAAAATGTAAATTAAAGTGGCATTGGCTGGTTCAATATTTTCTTTCTTCAAAACTTTCTCAACGTGTAAAAAAACTTCAGGCTTTGTTAATGAAAGTTTCGGATCGTCAACTTTTTTAAAGTTTGTGAACAAAACATGCAATAATAGTTGGATACGGGCACGTTCAACTTCCCTTTCAAATCTCGAATACTGATTTGCAAATGCCCTCGACAACCTCAGTTTGGCGCTTGTTAACTGTCCAATGAACCAATTTATCGGCTGAGGAGGTTCAGACGTGGCAATTTCCATGGATCGTGAAATTAAATCTTCGAAACCTGGCTTCACTGACATTGGGGAATTTTTACAATAAATCTCTTACTGTATGCGGTTCTCTAAGTGAAGAAATGTGAAAAAATCGTTGTAGATATTTGAGCAAAACCGACAAATACTGTATAGTCTTTTCTGAGCTGAGAGGCAATCTGGGGTTTTCAAATGATGAACAGGAAAGGCTGATCTGATCATATTTGGTATTCTTGAATGGTATCAATCTTTGAAATAATTTTGAAGGTTTTAAAGATCGCCTGAAAGTCACACCAGCCACATATTATGAATAAGAGAGTTCATAAATGTGGCTGATGAGATTTATGTCGGATCTAATTTATATTTTCAAATTATTAGATTAGGTTTCCACGACCATTTAGGATAAATTTTGGAATAAGAAAATTGGATTCCCTTTTTTAATGAATAGTATGAAATACTATTCATAACCAATATGAACTTGTTGGGCAATTACAACAACTATGATAAGATAAGAACAATGGTGATATTGTTAATATACTAGCCAATCGGATGTAATAACGATTATATTCCATGATTGAAAGACATGTGAGAATTGCATTTACTATATAATTTGTTCAACAAATTAACATATAATGGTTTATGAGAATTCTCAACATATTTCCAATTTATGAGTATATAAACGGTTGGTTATTCCTACCATTATTATTATCTTATTTCAGTATATTTATATAAAAAGACGTGAGGAAATTTATAGTATTATATACATTAAATATACCTATTATTAACTATTTAAATAAAAACTAAAAAAATCGATTATGTCATCATACGATCAAGAATCAATCAACGCTCCAGCCACCAACTCATCCCGTTAATTTAAATGTATTGCACTGCCATGAAATGTCTGTTTTAATTTGGCAATTTGATTTAACCTGGTAGAGCTCTTCTTGACAACTGATACCAGATTTCCTCTTGTCTTGTTGTTTTAAACAGAGGAAGATCCATTGCAATTACCATATCACCTTTGTTGAAAGATAAATTATCTACCAATAGTTGAATAAAACTGGTTATTAAAGCTCAGTTGGACAAATTAAGCCCACACCTTGAACTGTTAAACTACACACATTCAGACCCTGTCACAACCGGATGTTAGAGTCGCTAGTTGCTAACATCCTTAACAAGACCCTTGGGTCATATGTTGAAGATTTTGATCCCAAACAACTAAACATTGGTATTTGGAGTGGAGATGTTAAGCTTAGAAATTTGAAATTAAAAAAAGAATCATTAGAAAAACTAGAGCTACCAGTTGATATTAAATTTGGACATTTAGGTGAACTAACTTTACAAATTCCTTGGTCAAATTTGAAATCTAAACCTTGCAAAATTCTAATTGAAGATGCTTATTTAATTGCCTCACCAAGGCTCCCTACAGAGTTCAATCTAGAAGAGGAAATAGAAAGAGAACAACGGATCAAGAAACAAAAACTAGACTCGTTAGAACTTTTAAGCAAGGCAACCCCCCAACCAGCAAACAGCACTGAAGAAGAGCAAGCCAAAAACGAAAGTTTTGCTGAGAGTTTGATTACTAAAGTTGTGGATAATCTACAAGTTACAATCAAAAATATTCATTTCAGATATGAAGATGATCATGCGTTTACGGAAACTCCTTACGCCGTCGGTTTTACTTTGGAAGAATTATCCGCAGTTTCTTCTGATGAATCATGGATCCCTGGTTTTATAACAGGTTCTGCGCAACTTGCACGAAAGCTTTTAACGTTGAAATCCATGAGTGCTTATTGGAATACAGAAAGCGAACCGATATATACCGACGATCATGATGAGCTGCTTGACTATTTCAAAGAAAGTATCAAAAGAAACTCACATAACGATTCTATTACACAGTACATTTTGAAACCAGTTTCTGGTTCTGGCCAACTTACAATTAACAAGCAAGGCGCTACAGATTCTGTCCCTCATTACGCTGCCAAAGTGTTTTTCGATGAATTCGGCTTGGATTTGGATAGCCACCAATATAGAGACGTATTATGGACAGCCTCACAATTGAATTGGTACATGAAAACACATAAATTTAGAAAACTAAGACCCAAGTCAACTGTAGAGGAAGATCCGAGACAATGGTTAAATTATGCTGTTAAGTGTGTGTACGATGAGATACACGAAAGAAACTACAAATGGACTTGGGAATATTTTAGGACAAGAAGAGATCAAAGAAAGACTTATATAAAATTATGGAAATTAGATATGAATGCTACTTTGACACCTGATGATCGAAAACAATTAGACAAATTAGAATATGATTTGGCTTATGAAGATATAAAATTCTACAGATCTCTTGCTAGAATGGAATACAGAAAGGAACATAAAACTTTACCACCAACACAACTCAAACAAACTGAACAACAAAGTGGCTGGTTATCTTCGTGGTGGAGTGGTAATAAAGAAACAACGAAGTCGAATGACACTGAAGAGACAGATAGTGAAATTCAAATGACAGATGAGCAACGGAAAGAATTATATGATGCAATTGAGTTTGATGAACAGAAAGAAATTACTGATTCGATTGATATCCCTCGTGAAAGAGTCATTACCGCGTTATGTTGTCAATTAAAAAAGGGGTCTTTTGCAATTAGAGATTCCAAATATGATCCTAATTTGGCTGAAGTGATCTTTGAAGGTTGCGACGCTGACTTCTTCCAAAGAAAGGATTCATTTTATACCGGTTTCAAATTGAACGAGTTGAAAGTTGAAGATGGATCTGCTAATACATTATACAAACATATTGTTAGTGTCAAGCCTTTGAGTACACATACCGAGGATACTACTGTTATATCAGATGAAGATATAGTTGAACCCTTCTTCCAAATCTCATTTGAGAATAATCCATTAGATGAATCGGCCGATTCTGCTTTATTAGCCAAGATGAATAGTATGACCATTTTCCACAATCCAAAGTTTATTGAGGCAATTGCAAGATTCTTCACCCCTCCAAAGATCCATTTAGATACCATTGGTATGATTATGAATGCAGCTGAATCCACAATAAATGACTTTACTAAACAAACAAGAATTGGTCTTCAATATGCACTTGAAGAGCACAAGACTTTGAATTGTAAGATGGATCTTCAGGCGCCTTTGATTATCATACCCGTGAACCCAGGTAGCTGGTCGTCCCCAGTTGCTATTTTGGATGCTGGTCATATTAGTATAGTGAGTGATTTGGCTGATAAGTCTAAGATTGAAGCTGTGAAAGCCGAAAGAAAAGACCATTATACCGAAGATGATTGGACTAGAATGAATTCCTTTTTATATGATAGATTTGACTTAGTGTTACAAGATGCTCAAATTCTAATTGGTTCTAACATCAAGTCAACTATTGAGCAGTTACACTGCGATGGTGAAAAACCGGCATTGATTTTAGATCATCTAACAATGAAGTTCTTAGTTGAACTTTCAATTATTCCAACGTTTTATAACCTACCAAGAATGAGAATTGGTGGTGATGTTCCAAGATTTAAAGCAATGCTAAATGATTTCCAATATAAGGTGTTCATGAATTTGATAGATACAGCGATTCCTAACTTTTTATTTGAAGATGAACAGAACGAGATTAATACTACCAGCCATCGTTTCCAATCTTTGGTCGAGAAGGAGGCTATTATGCCTACGCTAGAAGGATTGGAAGGGGATACCAAAACACCAAATTCTGAAAGTTCCTCAATTACAACGATTACTTCTCCACCGCTAAACCAACTTGCCAGAGATCAACATCAAATAGAATTCAACTTCAATATGGATCTTATTATGATATCACTTAATAGATGTACTGATGGTGAGACATTGGCTTCAGAGAAGCTGGTTGATTTGGTTGGTGATAAATTAAGGTTGAGATTCTACAAGACGAGTACCGACATGCATGTTGACCTTCTACTAGAAGATTTGAGTATTGATGATTATATCGAAGTTTCCAAATCTGACGAGTTTAAGAAGTTGATCTCTTCAAAGAACTTCCAAGAACATGACGAAGTTGTTAAGAAATCAGATTTATTCAAGGTTGAATATCTAAGATCACAAAGACTGGTTCCTTTTAGAGGAGAGACAATTGAAGTTTATGATCAAAAAGTTGATATGCACATTGCTGATTTCAAAGTTGTTATTACAAGAAAGTCCCTTTTAACATTGATGAACTTTGCGTTGAATACATTCACCGATCCAGATGCTCCTGAAATTCCTGCAGACAAACTTCGTCACAACAATGAAAACGAATCTGATACCGCTCCGCAACATATCGATGTTAATATGCATTTAGAAAGTATTGTATTGGTGCTTAATGATGATGGTATCAAACTAGCTACAATGACGTTACAACATGCCGATGTTGGAATTTTCATCCTACCTGAAAAAATGAAAGTTAGTGCCAAGCTTGGTGGATTGACTTTACACGATGAAGTCAATGAAGGTGCATCAAGACATTCGCCTTTGAGAAACCTAATGACAATCCAAGGTGATGAACTTGCAGAATTATACTACGAAACGCTTGATCCTGCAACCAACAAGGAAGCTTACAGTTCACTCATCAAGTTGGAGACCGGATCTATTGTTATTATGTTTGTTGAAGAGGCGTTTACCAAGATCTTTGCATACTTGAGCCAATTCCAAAGAATGAAATATATTTATGATACGGCCAGAGATGCTGCTCTTAACCAGGCTAAGAGCATTGAAGGTGCCAATCAGATGAAGTTTGATGTGCTTGTTAGAGCCCCTATTGTTATACTCCCTAAAGTTGTTGATCCTGGTCACGATGTGTACGATAATGTTACTGTTAACTTAGGTGAATTCTATGCTGCAAATGAATTTGTTAATGATAATATTAGTGATTTACTGCTAAATATGATTTCAGCAGGTCTCAGAAATACAAAGATAACTTCTAGTTTCTCGTTGAACAATAAGCAAGTTCAAGAACTTGAAATCATTGATAGTCTAGATGTTTTCTTCAAGATTAATTATTGTGATACTAGGAATATAAATAGGCCTTCCCTTATCGTCAGTGGTGGTGTTACTGGTAAGGATATTTCTTTAACGGAATTACAATGCCATTACTTGTTACAGGTTTTACAAAGTATTCCAAAGGTGTTTGCTGGTGCTCCAGAAGGTGATTCTAACATTGAAGATATCGAGCTGGATGCTAATAATGTTAATCACATCATTGAAAGTAATAGAGTCAGATCTGTTCCTGCTCAACAAGCCCTAACTGATACAGATGACACTGTCAATCCATTAAATGATGACCATATCCAAGTTGACCTTGACTTCAATATTCCTTTATTAGCGTTAACATTATACAACCAAACCAAATCAGCTGTCAAATTGGATGGAAAAGCCCTATCAAAGTTCTCTTTGAATGATGTTGGAATCAAGTTAGAGTTGAAACAAGACGGTAGAATCAAGTCTGATTTGCATATCAAGTCCTTTGTTGTTCAAGATGTTAGAGAAAATGCTAATAACAAATTCACCGATATTATTCCACACTCTTCCCCATCGGATTATCAATTTATGGCTTCTGTTATCAGTTCTGGTACGGCTGAAAAAAGTAACTTGAATGTTAACTTGACTATTGATAGTCCAAAGGTGATCTTAGCCTTAGATTACTTGTTCTCCTTGAAAGAGTTTGCAGATGTGGTTACTTCTGTTTCCACTGCTGCTGGACCATCTGTTTCGAAACAATTAAGTACACTCCAAGATATCGATGAAGGCGATGAAGATGAGGATAGCGAGGACGAAGATCATGAGAATGACATGTATTTGAAACCAATCAAAAAGCAAGGCCGTTTACACAACGATGCAGAGGGTGGTTCATTAACATGTACCATCAACATTGTTGATCCATCAATTATTTTACTTGCAAATCCACAAAATAAAGATACAGAGGCTATTGTTTTCAAGATTGGTCAATTCATCATGACTAGTCAGGATACATTAAACCTCAATGCTATTAATATTGGAATGTTCTTGTGTAAGATGGATTCATATGACACAAATAGATTGAGAATTATTGATGATTTCTCGGCAAGTTTCAACATGGACTCTGGAGGTTCAAATACTACTCATTTTTTGAGTACCATTGAAGTTAACGTTGACCCGTTACTGGTGAGAGTTTCCTTGAGAGATATTAAATTAGCTTTGGATATTATGAACTCTGCCTCCACGCTGTATTCCAATGCAACTGGATCAGCGCTTGATGAGCCTGCGACATTAGCTGAAGGAACTGATCAATCCTATGCCACATTCCCTGAAGATTTTAGTAAAAAGTTTGCCAGGTACGCACCATCAATATTATCGTCAGTTTCTCGTAGTACTCGTCATACAGACCAAGGTTTGGGTAATGAGCCTTTGATCATTATCAAGGGTGAGAAACTGGCTGCAAACTTTGAGGGTTTCAGAATGGTTTTAATTGGGGATGTTCATGAATTACCTGTCGTAGATATGGTTGTTAAACCATTTAAATTCAATGCAAAGAATTGGACAACTGATCTTGAAGCAGATACTACCATCAAGTCACTTGTTAACATTTTCAATTATTCCACATCAGCTTGGGAACCTCTATTAGAGCCGTGGTCATTTGGTATTCATGTTTCCAAAATTACTGAACCTAAACAATCTTTGACTGTTGACATTGTTTCCAGAGAATCTGCCGAGTTTACTGTCAGTTCTAGATCAATTGCCCTAATGTCACATATCACTTCCTTGCTTACCGAGCAGTCTGAATTGAAGCCAAGGGGTGAGGATGCTCCTTATCGTATCATCAATCAAACTGGTTATGATTTGAATATTTGGATAGATGATGGCAAACCAGAATTAATCAATAGAAGACAATTGACGTTGTTGAAATACAATGAAGAATTACCCTGGACCTTTGAAGATTGGAGAAAAGTCCGTGAAACCTTGAGTATGAACACTGAAATAAACTACATTGGTGTTGAATTTATTGATTCACCATATAACCCTGTCAGAAAGATATCATTAAGATCCGAAGGTGAAGAAGTTTTTATGCTTGGTCCTAAACTCAGCGACGGTTACCACAACAGATTAGATAGTGAGATTATACTAGGGGATGACAAAGTGAAGCAAGTGGTCCTCAAATCTACAATTACTGTTCAAAATTATACTCAAACGCCTATTCATGTGGGTGTTGGACCCGGTGATCGTGTATTTGCCGTCGATAGAGAGATCGTTATTCCACCAGGTGAAAGAATTGCTCTGCCAATAGATTTTGTCTATCACTCTAAGTTTGCTGTCAGACCACAAATCCATGATCAAGTTTTTGGTTGGTCAAAGGCCAAACCGTTGGGCGATGTCGCTTATTTGGACTTCAATTGGAAGAACATAATGGAACACGATGTGATCTTAGAATGCCCACAACAGGATAATGGCGTGGCAAAGAGTTACTTCTTCCGTGCACATGCTCAGTTTGACCACAAAGAGGTCCTAACTAGTGTGTATCCTCATATGAAAATCAACATTTCTCCTCCACTTGAGATTGAAAATTTGTTGCCCTTTGATATTAACTGGAAAGTGTTCCAAAAGGGATTTAAGACTTGGTCTGGTGGCTTGAAGAAAGGATGTACTCGATCAGTCCATGTCGTTGACATGAATGCTATTTTAATGCTTTATGTGAAACCACTACATTCCAAGTATGGTGAATCAGAAGCTGCATTTATTAATGCTCCTGGTGAGAGCCAAATCCCATTGGGAACACGCTTGACTATGAAAAGTGAAACTGGTCAAAGATTACATTTGGGATTACATTATGTTAACAATGAAAGATTTGGTTTGAAAATATCGATTTATTCACCATATTTGGTTTTGAATAGAACCGCTAAGGATGTCTTTTTGAGCGACAGATCTAATACATTGACTATGAGAGCCTCTGAACATACTATAGTTGATGGTATTGAAACAGGTGATCCAGACTTGTTTTCGTTTGATCGTGAAATAGGTGCTTCAAGAAGTCTCATTAGAGGTAACTTGGAGGAAAACAACGCTGTCATAAGGGTCGGTGATTCTCAACCAAGTTCCAACGTCAGTATCGATAAGATTGGACGAACATTTGAAGTTGCCGTTCCACTAAAGGACCGTGAATTGGAGAATAACATTGGTGTCCATATCACAGAAGGGGAGGGTAAGTATAACCTGACCAAGATTATTAATCTTACTCCACGCTATATCATTAAGAACAGCTTGAAAGAAGATATTCAAATATCGAAGGTTGGGGCTAGTAACCCGATCCATATCGAATCAGATTCCCTTTCTCCATTGTACGATATGCCTAAGTCATCGAAGAAACAGCTATTATTTAGTTTTGCTGGTTTGAGATCCACATGGTCTGCACCAATCAACATAAATGATATGGGTGAAGTGTTTGTTCGTGTCAAGAAACCAAATACCAACGAACACATGCTCGTTAGGGTTGTGATTTCTACCGAAGGTGCTTCTATATTTTTGAATATTACCGATGCTTTAGATATGTGGCCATATTCAATTAGAAATTTCAGTGATAACGAGTTCTTGATTTATCAATCTGATCCGAACTTTAACGAAGAAGGTAGTAGAATTTCCAGCATTCCATTCAAACCTATTTACTATAAGATTCCACCAAAGAGTGTCATGCCCTATGCATGGGACTATCCTGCTGCTGAGCACAAAGAGTTAGTTTTGAGATGTGGTACTAGAGAGAGATACGTCCAGATGGCTGAAATCGGCACCTTGGTTCCAATGAAGATCAGCAACAAGTCGAAGGATGCAGGTAGAATTGTGGACTTGAATGTCATCGTTGACGGTACTGTCCAGTCTTTGGTGATTTCAAACTATGATCCAAGAACCAGTTTGTACCAATTGAAATCTAACCAATCCCACCAGACCTTAACGGAAACATCTGCACCCAAAGATAAGTTCGAAACAATCGAAAAAGATGAAAACTATTATGTAAAGGTATTTTTCAGATTTGAAGGTGTTGGTGTGTCTTTAATTAATGCAAAAGCAGAAGAGTTGTGCTATACGATTGTTAGAGGTGTGGAACTTAGATATAACGAGTCTGACATTTACCAGAACATCAGTTTGAAACTAAAGTGGATTCAAGTTGATAATCAATTGTATCCATGCATTTATCCGATCATTTTATATCCAACTGTGGTTCCAAAGTCAAGCTCAGAAATGAATAACCATCCTGCTTATTCGATGGCTGTTTCCAGACTCAAGGATGATACGCATGGTGTTAACTACATCAAGTTTGCTACTGTTTTACTACAGGAAATGTCCATTGAAGTTGACGAGGATTTCTTATATGCGTTGTTAGAGTTCTCAAAGATTCCTGGAGCTTCATGGAATAAACCAACCCGTAATATTTTGTGGGATGAAAACTTGCATATTCCTGAACCTCCTGAGGTTAGAACCTCTGGTGATTTATACTTTGAATCATTACAATTACAACCACTTCAATTTAACTTGTCCTTTGTTCGTACGGAGAGAATTGCAGCTGAAGATACCAGTGAATCACAAAATACGTTAACTGTTGCACTAAATATTTTAACAATGGCTATTGGTAATATCAATGATGCTCCTGTTAGATTATCTTCATTGTTCTTAGAAAACATCAGAACACCTTTGCCATATTTAATTAGTAATATCAATGAACATTATCAACAAGCATTCCTTTACCAAATTTACAAAGTTTTGGGATCTGCAGATGTCCTTGGTAACCCAGTTGGTCTTTTCAACAACATCAGTTCCGGTGTCATGGATATTTTCTATGAACCATACCAAGGTTTCATTATGACTGACAGACCACAAGAACTGGGTATTGGGTTAGCTAAAGGTGGTTTGAGTTTCCTTAAGAAATCAGTGTTTGGTGTCAGTGACAGTTTTGCCAAATTTACAAACTCTATGGCAAAGGGTTTAACTGCTGCCACAATGGATAAGAATTTCCAAGAAAGAAGAAGATTGATGAGACAGAGAAACAAACCAAAGCATCCTATTTATGGTATTGCTTCTGGTACAACATCTTTAGTTGAAGGTATATCTAGTGGGTTGACAGGTATTGCTACTGCTCCTATACAAGGTGCGAACAAAGAAGGTACTGCCGGGTTCTTTAAGGGTCTTGGTAAAGGTCTGCTTGGATTACCTACCAAGACTGCCACTGGCCTGTTTGATTTCGCCAATAATATCAGTGAAGGTATCAGAAACACAGCTACTGCGTTTGATGGTGAAGGTTTGGATAAAGTTAGATTACCACGTTTCATTTCATTCGATGGTTGTATTACGCCTTATTCTGAGAGAGAAGCACAAGGCCAATTTTGGTTAAAGAGTTGTGAAGGTGGTAAATACTTTGATGAAAAGTACCTTGCCCATGTGATTCTACCTGGGCAAGAGCACTGTGTTATCATTAGTCTGAATCGTATTGCCATCATCTCTATTGTTACTTTAACTATACAATGGGAAGTTCCATATGGAAAGGTTGAAAATATCACGTTGGAAAATTCTGGTATTAGAATTAAGCAGAAGAAATCTATGGGTGTTGAGAGGTTTATTCCTGTTCCTGATAATACAGACAAGAGATTTTTGTATAAAAATATTGCTATTGCTGTTTCCGAGTTCAACAAACATTGCATGGTTGCCTTATAACGATGTCACATACTATTGCCACTCTTTTTTGCACTTTTCTTCCTATATAAAAATATTTTTGTGTTATTTGAAATTACTATGCTAATCATTATTTTTTGCTTTATTTATATACATGTACGTGAAATTGAACTAAAGAAGATTAAGGAGCGACGTGATGCTTATAATTTAGGTTTCAAGGGTTGGATAAAGTGGAAACTGGTTGGTGTACAACCTAATTTCTTATTCAAACTGAGCAAAAACTTATCAGCATATTGATCAGAGAATCCTTCTAATTTAACTCTATTCACCGTTATACAACCATCCACAGTCTTGATAGCCATTTTCTGGGAGTTTTGAGAAAATAGTTTGAAAGACCCAACAACGTCATCCTCATCAAACTCGTCGTCCACGCCACTGGTCACTTCTTCTGGGTCTAAAAGAAGGACTCTTTTATTTAGCTGGTGAGTAATGTCCGATTTACTCTTCTTAGGAATGAACGGAAGGAAAGTATGTAAATCACCCAAACTGTTCGACTTTCTCACTATTGCAAACCCAGTCGAGTTTTCCCAGTCTATTTGTCGTTCCCTTGGTTTGACCTTTCTAGCGTACGAGAACTCAATGTCAGGTGTTACCACTTGATACGATGGAGATTCTGGATCATACATTTCCTTTTCAAGAACCGTTTCCAACAAATTACCTCCTCTATGTGATAGAACTTCTGTCAACGAACCTATTGTTTCATTTTCTGGGATGTCATAAGTCTCTTGTAATAGTATATCACCTCTATCAAACTCTGTTGGATGTAATGATTGCACAGTGACTCCTGTTACTTTGTCATGGTTGAGCAATGATCTGTGTAATGGAGCAGGACCAGAGTATTTTGGTAAAAGGGATGGATGAACATTCAACCCACCATATTTTAACTTTTCAAGGAAACTTGCTGGGATCAACTTCCCATACGAGACAGCTATACAAATATCATAATCACGTTGTAGTAAAGACATGATTTCATCGTCTGTGTCGGCTCTACCTAGCCATAGGTGATTCTGCACGGCATAGTTGGCTAATGGGACATCCTTGAGGTTTTTCATTTTTCTTCCACTTAGTTTTGGGGCTCTTGTGATGATGTCTAGTTGAGAGATGAATTTTGTTGGTTGTGGCGATACTTTGGGTGAGATTGGGCCATAATGGGGCAGTAGCTTTGATAGACAGTTGATACTGAAAAGGTCCGATCCAAAGAATGCTATGCTCAAACTCCTTGTACTCATGTTAGCTTAAGCTTAGTGTGTGACTATATTTATGAGTTCTACTGCTAAATATACCTCCAGGTAGTGAAGCCGTTTTTCAAGTTGTTTAATCATTGGAAGCTGAAAATTGAACGCGTTGTTTGTTTTCACAAAAAAATTACATGTCAGTCAAAACATTCAGTCAATTGTTGATTGATTCTATAAACAGATCATTTATTCAAAGCCGTACACACTGAAAATTGGAAGAAATCGGTTCTTTTATCAATTATTCTTTATATCAAATGAGCTACGGACCAGCAAGAAGAATTGCAGTACTCGTCTGTGCTTCTGCCGTCAGTCTAAACTGTGGAACTCTCTACATATTCGGGGCATTTTCCCCGCAAGTGTCTGCCCAACTTGACTACTCTGTTTCTGAAACCGCAAAAATAGGTATGGCTGGTCAGACATCCGCTATATTGATGGGTCCAATGGTTGGTAAGCTGGTTGATGCTTACGGTTACTCCATACCAACAATACTTGGTGCTAGCTGTATCTCCCTTGGGTACTACCTGTTCCAGAAACAGTTCGCTGAAGCGTACTCCAATTTACTATACAGTTGTTTCTTATTCATGCTGATTGGGATGGGTTCAACGGCTTTAAACTCTGCTGCTGTTAAATGTTCTATGGTGACATTTCCGAACATGAGAGGAATTGCTTCTGGTTTCCCAATTGCCACTTACGGTGCAAGTGGATTGGTGTTCTCCAGATTTGGAGCTTACGTGTACCCAGGTGATACACAAGGCTTTTTGTTCTGTATTTTCTACATTTCATTGGCTATCTCTGTTGCTTTTGCGCCATTGGTTTGTCTCTGTGATAAAGTACATAAACCAGGTTACAGCGTATTATCGCAAGCAAGTGGGGGATCAGTTACAAATTCAATTGAAATGCAAACATTAAGCACATTGACACCTCAAGTTAGTCGTCCTCAAACTCCAGTATTACCTCGTTCACATAGTTATACTCGTGCTGACTCGGCTGATAATGGTCCTGTTTACAGGAAACCGGATTTCTGGATTTTAACCTCCATTCTAGGACTACTGGCTGGATTGTCTCAAATGTATATTTATTCACTTGGTTTTATAGTGACATCATTATATGGTGGACTTGGATTTATTAGGACAAATATCGACTCCTATAGTGTTTTGGTTCAGCATCACCAACAAAATCAAGTTGGCTTGTTATCAATTAGTTCCTGCGGTGGAAGATTATTGAGTGGATTCATTGCTGATATATTTGGTTCTAGGATTCATGCAAGTAGAATTAATCTGTTGTTCTTACCGGCCACACTGATTTTTATAGCGCAGATCCTTGGTTATTTGGTGTCAACGTTACCTTACTTGACTTTAATATCGATACTGCTAGGTCTTGGGTATGGTTCATTGTATACAACTTTCCCCATCATTGTGGGCGATCTATGGGGGATGGGAGACTTCTCATACAATTATGGTCTTTCAAATTTAACTCCAATTATAGCAAATGTGATAATGAACAGTTATTTTGCTAAAAATTTTGATTCAAACAGTAGAGACTATCAAATTGAGAAAGTGAACCAAGATACTACAGAGATCGAAATAGTGGACATGTCTATTTGTGACATGGGGCGTTTCTGCTACAGCAGAGCATTTGTTGGTACGATTACTTTGTCTGCTATTGCTGTTAGTCTACTTGTTTGGATGGTGATACGTGTTTCACGGGAGGATAAACCTAGAAAACCGCTGTGATAGATAGATAGATAGAAGGAGAGAGAGAGACAAATAGATTAAAGTGTAATAAAAGGTTTCACCGCCTTGTAAATTAGTTATGTGCGGTCTTTGAATTCTTTCAAGTTGATTGATTGACTTACTGGAATCTATTCAAGATTGCAGCCTGTGTTGCTGGCAACGATTCTTGGTCTGTGGCGATATTGTATGTTATTTGTAATGGGAATTGTGTGATATGTCAACAAGTAACAACAACCGGGACAGTTCTTGGAATAGAGGGCATAATAGGGGAAGAGGTTATAGTCGAGGTAGAGGTACAATTCAGACAAGACAGATAGGAGCTTTTACAAATGACCTTAGAGCGTCCTCTGATGAATCGAGTAATTTACTTACAGATAAAGATGCATTGGAAAGACGAAAGAAAAGATTTGAAACACAAAAGAAAGAAATTGCAAGGGAAAAAAGTGAAGAGTACGGGTTAACTAGCCGTGGTGAAGACCTTCGATTAAAAGAAAACGAGTCTGACAGGGTGAAGCTGTATACCAAGATAAAGTCAAATCTTTTGACAAGAGAGAAAACTGGTGATTTTAGTAATGATGATAATATTTTGATGGATTTCAGAAAGTTAAGAGAGGGCTTATTGGGTATGAGGCCAAACAGTTTCATGAAAGATGTATTTTTGAACTCCATCAGGTTTTCTGTATCACTGGCACATTATCAGTCGTATTTACCTGGTATTACACACCTAATTGAAATGAACAAATCTTCAAATTTGTTGAACGATGAAGAATCAAAAGAAGTTGTCATATATTTCATTCTTCATAAATTACACTACAACCTTGAAATTGAAGAGTCTCTAAATATCTTACTAAACAACTTTGAAATATCAATTAACGATACGTTACTAAAGTCGACGAATACAATTTCACTGATGACTGATGTAGAGATAATTATCTGGATAATATATTCTTACTCTACTAAGGATTATCGTACCTGGTTAAACATATATAATTATTACAAGGATGTTGAAACGGAAACTGATGCTTTGTCTAAGTATCGTTATAACTGTGGGGTTATAATGAATTTGAGTTTTGAAATGATGATTAAACATAGCATTAAGGTTATTGGATCCTCATATTTCATGCTTCAGAAATCTGTTATTGAAGAAATGACGGGTTTGCAATGGGAGGCCTTAGTTTCGAATTATAGTGTCACATGGATTCTAGATCCGGATACTGATAATGTAACTATTAGAGAGAGAAAGTAGATATTATATGAACTTTAAGTAAGACCAGTTAATTACGATTCTAATCATGTTTTATGTTTTAATTCGGTAGAGAGTTTAAAAGTAGAAAGATGGAAACAGAGCCGCACATTTCCCGACCGCGTGAACAAAAGGCTGAAAACGCTTTTCGAATTTTGTTTGAGTTCGATTTTCAAACGGGTGCAATTGACGGTTGGTGAAGTATCTCCATTATCTGTAACAGTCCAAAGGGTTTGTTCCACACAACTATCTATTGTTCTTATCGCATCTTTGTATTAATATAAGATAGTATCTAAAATAGAATATATCCAATTACCGTTTACTGTTTTAACTAGAAAATAAGAAAGGCATTTGCAGTGCTTACAAATTATTCATATCTTATCTCCACATTTAGATCGATCCCTAAGACACATCAATCGTATACATTCTTCAATTTTAAGCAAATATAACCATGTCGTCAATGACTATGACCACACCATCAGCACTAGCATCAACTACTCCGGGAAATACTGCGGTTATGAATTCTGGCTCGTTAAATAGTACACCTGCTTTGGAAAGTATATCGATTCACGATTTAGAAACTGGCAAACTGGACATTGATATTATAATCCATGAAGTCCAAGAACTAAAATCTAGAATCACCGGATTACGCTATGAAATGTGTCGTTATATCAGACTATTGTCTTCAATAGATGAAAACAGCATACCATCCGTCGCATTTCAAGAAATCGCCAACCAAATAAACACATTAAAGGCAAACATTGACAACTATTACTCTTCTTACAAAAGATTAATACCCGTCATACGATACGCTAAATTGAAAATTGGTTTAAACCCAGATGATCAAATCAAGATTGTTCAACACGAAGTCAAAGTGGAGACAAAATCGTTGATGGATTCATCAAATGCAAGTAAATCAGATATAACAACTACAACTACAAATCCTTTATTGACTAACGTTTCCGCCATGGAAATGCAAAATAAGCAATCAGCAAATAGCCCTCCTTCGGGTGCTAGTACCGGAACGAACAACAGCGCTACTCCAACAGCAACAACAGTTACAGGTGGTTCAATGGCAAGAAAGAATTCTACCACTAAGAAGTCGGCAAAGCCACGGGCAAGTAATAAGAAAGCGCAGCAGGTTGCTGTTACTGCTGGTGCTCAAGTACAAGGACAGGTTCTACAACAACAGGGAAAACCAGTTACCAAACAGCAACAACAGAACCCGAAGCCTGGACAAGGGGGTAGTTTTGGTTCTGCGAATCAGCCAATTGTGCTGTAAGGTGCGTGTGAAGTATTATCTAAGAGATTTATAGTGTATTTGTATTTATTCATCAAGAGCCATCTAATATAGTGTCATCGTCGAGAAGAGTTGCATGTGTAGTTAATTAAAGAAGGAGTATACTTATCCTTTGCCTAACCGAATTGAAAATTGGTCGAAACCCACAGACGCGTCTATCGACTTCATCTTTTTTCCCTTTCTATTTTCATCACGTGACCGCTTTGCTCCCTCGCATTTTGCAAACTTCCAATTTTTCAGTGATCGAATTGCTGGGGGAGAAAGATGCTATAAATGACTCAGACGGTGGTGGTGCTCTCAAACCATCCCAACTTCTCTTCTGCAACAAAGTCTATACTAAGGAACCATACAAACTACATCATGGCTACAGAATTAAGAGACGCATTCAATAAAGCCAAAGCCGAAAACCGTAGTGCTTTAATTACTTTCGTCACTGCTGGTTACCCAACCATCGAAGACACTGTTCCAATCTTGAAAGGTTTACAAGATGGTGGTGTCGATGTTATCGAATTAGGTATCCCTTTTTCTGATCCAATTGCTGATGGCCCAACCATTCAAGTCGCTAACACTGTCGCTTTAGAAAATGGTATTACCGTTCCAAAATGTTTAGAATTGGTTAAATTAGCTAGAGAAGCTGGTGTTTCTGTTCCAATCGTCTTGATGGGTTACTACAACCCTATTTTGAAATACGGTGAACAGCAAATGATCAGCGACTCAAGAGCTGCGGGTGCAAATGGTTTTATTGTTGTTGATTTACCACCTGAAGAAGCTTTGAAATTCAGAGGTTTCTGTTCGGTTGAAGGTTTATCATACGTCCCATTAGTTGCTCCTTCAACCACCGACGACAGATTGAAGTTGCTAGGTGAAATTGCTGACTCATTCATATACGTCGTTTCGAGAATGGGTACTACTGGTGCCACTGTTTCCGTTACAAGCTCTGTTGGTGCATTATGTAACCACGTTAGACAAGTCACTGGTGGTAAGACTCCATTGGCTGTCGGCTTCGGTGTCTCGACCAGAGACCACTTCTTAGATGTTGGTACTGCTGCTGATGGTGTTGTTATCGGTTCTAAGTTAGTTACTTTAATTGGTGAATCAAAGGAAGGTGAAAGAGCATCCACTGCTACTGAATACGTTAAGTCTATTCTGCTTGGTGACGGTGAAAATAAGATTCCAAACTCTACATACTCTAAAGAGGCTGAAAAGGAGCCATCCCCAGATTTCCAAGACAAACACATCCATAACCCAAGATTTGGTGAGTACGGTGGCCAATACGTCCCAGAAGCTTTACACTCTTGTTTGAAAGAACTAGAAGATGCTTTCGAAGATGCTATTGCTGATCCAAAGTTCTGGGACGAATTCCACGGTTTGTACGATTACATTGGAAGGCCATCCACTTTACACAAGGCTGATAGATTAACTGAATATGCCGGAGGACCTCAAATCTGGTTAAAGAGAGAAGACCTGAACCATACTGGTTCCCACAAGATTAACAACGCTTTAGCTCAAGTTTTAATCGCAAAAAGATTAGGTAAGAAGAATATCATTGCTGAAACCGGTGCTGGTCAACACGGTGTCGCTACTGCCACTGCTTGTGCTAAGTTTGGTTTACAATGTACCGTTTACATGGGTGCTGAGGATGTCAGAAGACAAGCCTTAAACGTTTTCAGAATGAGAATCTTAGGTGCTAATGTTATCGCTGTCACCAACGGTACTCAAACTTTAAGAGACGCCACTTCTGAAGCCTTCAGATCTTGGGTTTCTAACCTGAAGACTACTCACTATATCGTTGGTTCTGCTATTGGTCCACATCCATACCCAGTGTTGGTTAGAACCTTCCAAAGTGTTATCGGTCAAGAAACTAAAGAACAATTCAAAAAGGCTAACGATGGTAAATTACCAGATCTGATTGTTGCTTGTGTTGGTGGTGGTTCTAACTCTACCGGTATGTTCTCACCATTTGAAAAGGACTTATCTGTCAAATTACTTGGTTGTGAAGCTGGTGGTGACGGTTTAGACACGGACAGACACTCTGCTACTTTAACCGCTGGTATACCTGGTGTTTTCCACGGTGTCAAGACTTACGTCTTGCAAGATTCTGATGGTCAAGTCCACGATACTCACTCTGTTTCTGCTGGTTTGGATTACCCTGGTGTTGGTCCAGAATTAGCCGCCTGGAAAGACAGTGGTAGAGCCGACTTCATGGCCGTTACTGATTCTGAGGCTTTAGAAGGTTTCAGACTATTGTCACAATACGAAGGTATCATTCCAGCTTTAGAGTCCTCTCATGCTGTTTACGGTGCCTTACAAGCTGCTAAGAAGATGTCCAAGGATCAACACCTTGTTATTAGCATTTCAGGTAGAGGTGATAAGGATGTTCAAAGTGTTGCTGAAGTTTTGCCAAGGTTGGGTCCTAAAATTGGTTGGGATCTAAGATTTGAATCCTTTGAAGATGCTTCAAAATAGACGATTGGTGAAAAAAATAATTTACAGGTAGACATTGTAGTTAGTTTTCGTTTTATTTTGCATTTCTTATATATCTCCGTCTCTCTCTTTTTCTCTGTTTTAATTATTCAACTTTAAGAAAACTCAAAATGTTCAAAGTAGAACCGAACCGAACAGAACTCAGTTCACGGAAAGAAAAAAAGAAAACATATTTCACAGCCTTGTTCACGTTAAAAAAAAATTATACTGATTGCTGATCCTTGAAAAACCTTAGGTAAAAGTGTTGATATGACTTGTGTTTATCATTGTAAGTCAGATCAGACAGAAAGAATAGGCAGGGTCAATCCAAAGACACAATGTGGCCTCATGATACGCGATCGGGGGTTCACTTACTTTATGGTGCAAATGGTACCGGTGTTCTAGCCTCCATGTCTAAAGATGCAGAAAAGGATCGAGATCATCTATTCAAAGTGCCTAAACAACGAACAAGAAATCCTAAACAGCTATACACTATACCCAGCTCATTTAGAATATTTATACCAGCACAACTTAAGAAACGAGATCTGTCGTTTGACAAGCAAGTAATGCCTCCAACATTTAGAAGTGAAAGAGATGATAGCCATAACAGTATGATCCAAATCGATGGTTTCTACACCCCTGATAACTTGATCCAAGAGCTTAAAAAGGATGATGCAAAGAAGAAATCCGAAAGAGGCTTCGATCCAACATTTGGAAGTCTGGTAGCGACAACAGTGAGCTATGTCTACCGTCTCAACAGTAAGGCACCTCTCAGAATTTTAGTCACTACAGCAGGTGAAGGTGGTGAAACGGTATGTGTGACATTATTACAACGTAGAAAAATGGTCAATAGTACACTGGAAACATCAACAGCACCTGAATTAGGAGCAACTCAATCATTGAAATTTGACTCAAGAGTCAAGCAAGTCCTTTTCCCTTCAAGTATAATACCGTTTCAAAAAGAAGTTAACTGCAATATTCTAGCTATAAGGACATCATATGATATTCATATTATCAGAGTGTTGATAATGAATGATTTCTATTTAAGAGTGGAGAGAATTGCTGATATACCAGGGTC
This sequence comes from Ogataea degrootiae, assembly GCA_019232045.1. Lineage (NCBI taxonomy): Eukaryota > Fungi > Ascomycota > Pichiomycetes > Pichiales > Pichiaceae > Ogataea > Ogataea degrootiae. The sequence goes on from JAHDIT010000037.1 coordinate 28,830, forward strand.
TAATATATCGTCATTCCCGTTGGCTGATATTACTTTCAATCCTCAAGATTGGAATTATATTAGTGTTGTGGATGTGAAAGGTAATTTTAGCATGTTTAAGTTATTGAAGCATCCTATCCCTCTGTCACCAGGGTATCAACAAGTCGAGTTTCCATTTACCACGATTTATGATCCCGTAGAACTTTCTAATTTCAAAAAAGTGTTTTGGGGTTCAGATAATAAATCTTTGTATATTATGTCAAGATCGGCGATTCACAAGTTGAACACCAAAACGAAGAAATTAAAGTGTAAAGTGATTGCTAATGCATGGACAAAGCTCGTTGACATTGCAAGGGCACCTGAGGCAGCTGAGGAGTTCTGTTTCCTGTTATCAACTAAGGAGGTTACACTTGTTGATACATCAAGGGGCTTCAAGAACATATTGTCGTGGAAGCATAATCTTGACGAAAAAGACTTTACCTTGAAACTGAACATTATCTCTCTTCAGTTCATGAAAGATCACGATTCTCATGAGAGAAGGAATGGATTCCTCTGTTTGATAACTTCCCAGGTACGTAATTTCACGTACGTTGTTGAATTTTCAATCAATGGTAGCACTCCCTACATGGTCAACAATCCCTATTTCTACTTGCCCCATCCTTCAAGAGCTATACACTCAGCGGTTATGTTTCCTATCTCACTGATAAAGGAATCGGTTGCGTTTGCCTGCTATCAAGCAACTGCAGATCTTGAATTGTCTATTATGGTTATGAAGCTAGATTCTCGTGATCCGTTTCTTGCCCCATTATCCAACAACACTTTATTCCTCGAAAAGGAGCTGGCTCTGAACTCCAATATTGCAAATTCAGTAGATAAGAACAATAATATTATGCAGGACAAAGATGAAACATCTCTACAAAAGTCAAAACCACAAGATTTATACGATAAGTTAATTAATTTCCATACTAAAGACTTGGATATCAACTCTTATGGATCCCAAGTGACAAATTTGGAAGGTGACAAAGTTCAAAGCTTTGCTGATGAGTTGGGTGAGTTTTTGAATCAAGCTATTAAGAGTGGTATTACTCCATATAGCTTATTACTTTCTAAAGATCATCGAGCCCCATATCTGCATAACCCTATTGAAATGCAGTCCATGGTTGGTCAACTGATGCAGTACTACACTTCATTTCCGAGAAAGAAGTTAAAGTTTGTTCATTCAGCAGGAAGAGTGTTTTCAGATATTGCTAAAGCTGCAGAAGAATTTGAAGCCTATGAGCAAATGAATATATTTGAGGAGTTTTTCACGTTTTTTCAAAAGTTAGAACCTATGAACTCTAGCGATGTGAAACTTTCAAGCTGGATCAGCATCAATTTAGCTTTAAGTGTTATAACAATGAACGAAGAAGGTGATGAAACGGTTGTTCAAAAGGGGTTTGGGGATGAAGAGTTCAAACCAAATCTCTCTTTAGAATTGAATGAGATGGTGGACAGTTGGTCCGATGAAGAAGAACTTGATGATAGGGCTGGGGCACAAACTGGCTTCAATGAGACGACTGAATCAATCGCAGAATCCCAATTAAGGCTGTCTACACCTACTGTTTCGTTGTCACAACCAAGAGCTACATCCACACAGTCACAAGCTTCAAAAAGAAGACGGTTACATTATTCCGGGTTTGCTTCATCAACTCCACCTCTGGGTTTATCAACTCAGCTTGCAACTAAATCAACGGTTGAATCTGCTAGTTCTGCTTCACAGATGGTAACACGACATTTGACGCCGATGTCACAATCTTCACAAGCATCCTTGTCGGGTGGTTCTCAACTTGCATCTTCCCAAGCCACAGGAAGAACGGTCATTAAGAAAAAGAAGAAAATGAGTGGGTTTGCATGATTCTATGTATCTATATATTTTTAAAATTGTATATTATGTATGTTAATATAAAGGTCAATAATGATATTTCTAGTAATAATCCAAGATAGAGCCGCACAACTGAGTTCAAAACTGGATAAATTCGTGTCAACTTTTTGTGACAGCGACACACTCCACACTTGATTAAGCTGGATTCCACATAGAATCTATTCTCCGTGTATTTATGTAACAGCAAATGGATATGATCGTAATAAATAGATACTACAAAGACCAATTGATATAGGATGATGTTCAATGGTCAGATTTGGACAGTTTTGTGTCTTATCCTAGCTTGTGTCTATGCAATTGAGTATGGATCAATGGGCAAGACTACAAACCAAGAAGATGTGGATGCGTTGATTGAAAGTTACGATAAAACAAATGAAAAATCACTATTGTGGGGTCCATATAGATCTAACCTATACTTTGGTGTGAGGCCAAGGATTCCAGAATCATTAATGACTGGATTGATGTGGTTCAATATGGATGATTATCAAAGTGTGGCTAGATTGAGACACGAGTGTAACAACGAAGATGGACTGGACAAATACGGTTGGGTTCATTACGACCCAAGAGTTGGCGGTAGGCAATTCATCAAGGATAAGGAATTTAAAGTGAAGTTGACTACTGATTTTGTTAAGAATAAGGACGGTAATTGGGCTATGAAAGTGAAGGGTACCACCAAGAACCAAGATGTGAAGACTTCTGTTGTTTTCTATGCTGGTTTAGAAGGTGAAGGTGACTTGAAATTCGCTGGTATCAGGGAATCACCCCATTGGGTTGATGGTGACATTAAGTTGATAGGCTACTCTGAACGTTTAGGTGGTGGATTTGATTTGGATGTTACCCAAGGTGATAAGAATCAATATGTGAGTGATGAAGGACTGTTAGATCCATCTCTTGATCCTTCAAAATCACACCATATTTCACTTGTTACGCCAACTGGTAATGTCTGGAAAGCCAAATCTATTTTTATGACATTATTGCAAGAAAGTATCAAGTCATTAAAAGCGACATTTGAGAAAGTAAATGACGTTCCTCCAGAGCAAGCTTTCCAAATGTTAAATCCATCAAACTTCGAAGGTAACTTACATATGATCCAAAAGACTTTCCAAGGCAATTTCGAATTTGATGTTTTGTTTAATATGGAATTATCCAGTGATAAATTCACGCAAGATAACCTTAAGGATAAAATCAAGGCTGCTTTCAGCAAGTTTGATGATAAATTCATCCACAAGTTCCAACTGTCTACTCCATTCAATGACGTTAAGTATGTTAAGTTTGCCAGGGAGATTATTTCCCAGTTGTTGGGTGGCATTAGTTATTTCTACGGAGAACAAATTGTTGATAGGGATGCTGTTATTGATGAAGTTGATTTCACTCAGGCTACTTTAGCTGGTAAGAAGGAAGGTCCGTACGAATTATTCACTGCTGTTCCAAGTAGACCCTTCTTCCCAAGAGGTTTCTACTGGGACGAAGGGTTCCATTTATTGCCAATCTTAGAATTTGATTCTGATATCGCTTTAGAAGTCGTCAAGAGTTGGTTTTCTTTAATTGATAAAGAGGGTTGGATTGCCAGAGAACAAATCTTAGGTGATGAAGCAAGAAGCAAGGTTCCTCCTGAATTCTTAGTTCAAAATCCAAATATTGCCAACCCCCCAACTTTGATGATGGTTTTTAGTGAACTTTTGGATGTAGCTAAGAAGAGGAAAGACGAACAACAAGTAATTTTTGACGACGAAGAACGAGCTCTTAAGATTGAAGATCAAGAAATTGGTGATTTACATTTGTCCAACCCTGAACTTTTGATCAGGTACGCTAATGATATCTATCCACAATTACAAAAACACTTTAACTGGTTCAGAAGAACACAGCGTGGTTCTGTTAAAGAATTTGAAAGAAGTTGTCATTCGCCTCAAGATGCGTACAGATGGAAGGGTAGAACTCAAGATCACTGTTTAGCAAGTGGTATTGATGATTATCCAAGATGTGATGCTGATATTGCAGAACTAAATGTTGATTTGATTTCATGGATGGGTGTCATGAGTAGATCAATGCATCAAATCTCATACTTATTAGAAAGACACGACGATGCTGAGATGTATAACAAGATTTACAATGACATTGTGTTGAACTTGGAAGATTTACATTGGTCTGAGGAGGACAAAAGTTACTGTGATCTAACTGTTGATGAAGATGATGAAGATATGTTCGAATGTCATATTGGATATGTGACATTAATGCCATTCATTCACAAGCTGTTGCCGGCATCTTCTGATCACATTTCTTATATCATTAAGACCATTAGGGATCCAGATCAATTGTGGTCTGAATATGGTATTAGATCTCTATCAAAGAAGGACTCAAAGTTCCGTAAAGAGGAAGATTATTGGAGAGGTAATATCTGGATCAACATCAACTATTTGGTCCTTGAAGCTCTACAGCACTATGCATCTGAAGAAGGCCTGGATGCTGAGACTAAGCAATTGGCAGAGGATACTTATGCGGAACTTCGTAAGAACTTGATTTCGAATGTCTATAACCAGTACCAAACCACGGGTTTTGCATGGGAACAATATAATGAAGAAACCGGTGAAGGTCAAAAGACTAAACAATTTTTAGGCTGGACTTCATTGGTTGTTTTAATGATGAAGATGCCAGAGACATTGAATTAGAGGAGGAAGAGCTGTTGTATAAATGTGTAAAAACTTTTGGTAGTAAGCATTATTGAATATAAAATGACTTTGTATAAAATTGAAAAATAAGTAATCAGGAGTGCGGCGCGGGCTTCAAAATAATACAAAATTTGCTGCACCTGAAATGAACGAGGTTTTAATCGATACTTATATAACAAGCAACCACATGTGTGTTGTTCAATTGTGGATTGAATACCCTAACAGAATATTGAAATGCCACCAAAAAAACAAAAAGTTGAACAAGTGAAAGGGGATGAAGGTACGTATAACCCTGGTCCCTAGATCAAAACTTACAAATCGAAGAAATGGGAAACTTTAAGAAAAAGGGGAAACTAACAAAATTTTCTGCTAAATCTAATTCAATATACAGGAAAACAAATGGTGAGAGACTATTTGAAAGAGCAATATAGACCGTTTGGTGTGCCCGATCTTATTCTCAATATGCATAACAAGATTGGTAAAACTGAAATGACGAAACTATTAGATCAGTTGGTCGAAGAAGGAGAAATAGTTGTAAAGACTTTTGGAAAGACCAGTTTCTACTGCTATCGAGAAATTACAGAACAGGAACAAGGAGCTGATTGCGATCAGGAAGAAGTTAATTTAGAAACATTATCAGAGTTAAAAGCAGAAAAGAAGGAAAAGGAAACTACTTGTAACGAGTTTGAAGCTGGTAAGTCACATTTTCTTTTAATTATTTTGCCCTTATTTGAATCTCCCATCAATATTTCTTCTTCCGAAGTCACTACTAACATGAATTCCTAATAATTAACACTTTAGAGATTTCCAAACTCACCTCTGATCCAACTGACGAAGAATTGCAATCAGAATTTGAAAAGTTGAGTAAGGAACAGGAACTCTTAAAGAAAGATATAGAGGCTGTTAGGGGGATCGAGTCAACAGCAGAAACCATTGAATATCTCAACAAACTCAAAGACAAATACTATGTTGTCATAAAAGAGTATCACAAGAGAAACAAATTGGTAAGTGTTTCTTGGGTCATTTGGTTCATTAACCCAATATTATATTATATGTATACTAACACGAACAAATTTCGAAATCTCTAGTTTCAAAACATAACGTCAATGGTAAAAGAACAAGTGGATGATTTCAAGGCATTTTTGGTAAGTATCTACTTCATTCAGATCATGTTAATTTCGTTTGTATCTTATAATTTTTTAGTTTACTAACTTTCTTATTTACATACTACAGGCCAACGTTGGTGTTGAAGATGTTCCTGTCGTGGATACTAGTATGCCATTCTGAAAATTAAAGAAAGCTCAGGATGCATTTGCCCCCCCTTAATTTATGATCGTCATAAAAACTTTAATCCTATATACAGTCAACTTGTTTAATAATTTCAATAAGTTATAAAATGCCCGATGAGTAGTCAGCCTCTAAATCCATTAGTACTCTTCCCCCAAATCGTACCCCAGATTACCAAAAAGAGATCAAAGCTAGCACAGCCCTCAATTAAAATACATAAAGTGGTGTGCAGTGTGGACTTTAACTATGGGGAATTGCAAGGAAGTCTGAGCGAGGGTTACAACCCTGGTTTAATATCATGTGACCTAAACCTGCGCTAACAAAAATTTTTCCCAAGTTGAATCCGAAAATTTTCCACCAACAGTAGCATCATTCCTACTACTGCCCTTAGACGGTGTCCCTGGAGGGTGGTTAGGCATAGAGAAAATAAGAAACTGTGTTATTAAAAAATCATAGTGAACTGTTCCTCATTTAGGCTGAAACATTTTAGATCTTACTATCAACTATATATCCTATCAAAATGGTATGTTTCAACTAAACCAATAGCTAGAATATTTAAACGAAAATTTAGACACTATAACCGAAACAGCATGTCGGAAGGTCGCTGTACTATTCAACTGTTCGAAATTTAAAATACCCATAGTCAAGTTATGATACCGTCAGAACAAAACCAACAACCCCGATAGTTGAAAGAAATTGTAGCTGAAAACTGAATGATTTTGTTTCCATCTTAGCTTTCAAATCGTCATATTACCACTCTCAAACCACGCATCTGATTCAACAGCAACTACAAATAGACAAACTCCATTTTGGATTAAACTCTAATTGTCTAAACAAATTCAATACTTTCCGAAACTCCCAAATCTTTCATTCATAATAGTTCGTTTCCAATGACTTCAAACCAGATCATCAATTTCGTTTTGTAAAATTCAATATACTAACATGATTACAAATTTTGTATCTATTATAGGCTCCAAAAGGTAAGAAGGTCGCTCCAGCTCCACTAGCTACTAAGTCTGCTAAGTCTGCTTCTCCAAAGAACCCACTAATTGACTCAACCCCAAGAAACTTTGGTATCGGTCAAGCTGTCCAACCAAAGAGAAACTTATCTAGATTCGTCAAATGGCCAGGTTACGTTAGATTACAAAGACAAAAGAAGGTCTTATCTTTGAGATTAAAGGTTCCTCCAGCAATCTCCCAATTCTCTAACGTTTTAGACAGAAACACTGCTGCTGAAACTTTCAAGTTATTCAACAAGTACAGACCAGAAACTGCTGCTGAAAAGAAGGAAAGATTAACCAAGGAAGCTGCCGCCATCGCTGACGGTAAGAAGAAGGAAGATGTTTCTTCTAAGCCATACGTTGTCAAGTACGGTTTAAACCACGTTGTTGGTTTAATTGAAAACAAGAAGGCTAAGTTAGTTTTAATTGCTAACGATGTTGACCCAATTGAATTAGTTGTTTTCTTACCAGCTTTATGTAAGAAGATGGGTATCCCATACGCTATTATCAAGGGTAAGGCTAGATTAGGTACTTTAGTCCACAACAAGACCTCCTCTGTTGCTGCTTTAACCGAAGTTAAGCCAGAAGATGAAGCTGAATTAGCTAAGTTAGTTTCTACTATCAACGCTAACTTTGCTGAAAAGTACGAAGATGCCAGAAGACACTGGGGTGGTGGTTTCTTAGGTTCCAAGGCTGCTGCTAAGCAAGCCAAGAAGGCTAAGGCCGTTGCTGTTGCTGCTGCTCCAAGAAACTAAATTTGATATTATTTATCTGTTGACTAATATATACTTATAATTATGTTTATGTTTCCCCACATATTTAATCTAATTTTAGAAAAAGGGAGCTCTATTCTTTTTTTTGTCATTATTAAAAGAATCTGTTGAATTTTATAACAATAAAACTGTATTTATTTCCCTTTTGAATTCATTTCGTTAAGCACAAGATCAGAGATTTATATATATACGTTCGTTTGTAGTAAATAGCTTTGTATAGGATATCGTTGTCCTGCAGTCTTCATGTAAAACGGTTCATGACCCTCTCTAAGCCGCTATGAATAGTCAAAAACTGTAGCTTCTGCTGGATAAGTAATATGTCATTTGTCTTTTTATACAAGATATAACGAAATGGATAGTATATGTGATAAGTGAGGAATAAAAATGGTGGGTAGAAAGTTTTTTGGAATAACTGACAAAAAGGAGGAAGGATAATAAATGAGGAATGAGAACAAAGATATTTAAATACATAAGAAAACAAACAAAACGGAAAGTCTAAAAAGGTTTATAATAGTTCTATATTATAAATTGCATGACGTTTATTTTAATTTGTAGAACAATTTTGGAGCAGCACATTCGTTTAAACAATGTTGTAAGTGGAAGAATTCTTCAACACAGTCTTCCTTGTAGTCCTTTGAAGCGTAATCTTCTTCTTCCATCTCCTTGGTAACTCTTTCAACACATTCATGGTAGTGGTGGACGTAGTGTGCACATTCCTTGGTTTCAGAGCATTCTTTTTTTAAGCTGTCCAGCTGATCACCGGCTTCTTCTTCTTCTTCGTCTTCGTCATCTTCATCTTCATCGTCTTCTTCAGCAGCAGAATCTTCTTCAGTAGCTTCGACTTCTTCAACTTCTGGTTCTTCAACTGGCTGTAATAAAAGCACGAATCATAAAATTTGATTACAGTAAATGTTAGTATTTTGAATATCAAAAATGCAGTTTCGAATAAAGTAAGACTCAAAGATAGTGAACATGTATATCAGGTTTTGTGGGTTCATCAAAATTATCAAAAAGAGGGAGCATCTCTTCAGGTGATGAGTAAACCAAAATTGTAGGGAATAGTGTTGCAAAGCAAGGTCAAAAAATCAAACAAGAAACATGGGATGGTGATCTATCAGTGAGTTTGGATGAGTTACAATTATTACCAGCTATGAAATGGTAGGAACGTGGTCTATGTGCTCTAGAAAATTGGATAGTTTGACACTTGGAGGGTTAAATTAACTATCAGTTTGTGATTCCACAGTGCACCCAATTTGAAGGGTTTAAAATTCTGTAGTCAAGCTGTTTATCCAAGCGTCTTTATTCCAATTGCTTGCTTGACCAATGTTCGTAATCCCCGGTTATTGGACCTATCAACTGGATTGAGTATCGGTAGAATTGACTTGACAAGAGGCCTCCTTCCAAGGAAATAAGCTGTACTCTGAGACCGTATATGCAATTTCCTTTGCTAGTGTAATTGATCTACTAGTTGCAGCCAAATTGGATGTCGAGCCGAATAGTAGAAAACCCTGAGATAAAATGGACATTTCACTGTTAAAAGGATTTTGAGTTAAAAATGCTGCCATGTGTTTTTTCAAGTTTTGTGTGAATGTTGTTCAAGTCAGTGTTTTGATTTTGTTGTCTTTGAGTCTCATCGTCTGAACTTGGTCGAACAATTTACTTACTTCTTCAGCGTAAGCAGTAGTTGGAACAAATGCGTCTATTAAATCTTTAATGAAGGACATTGTAGTTATGTATATGATTTATGCTTGGTTAAAAGGAGTCAGATTTAAGAGATCAAGATACGGTTAACGTTTCAATTTACGTTTGTTTAAAGTACTTTAAATTTGAATATGCTGGTTAATGAGAAATTGAATATTGGTCTACAGTAATTGGTCTATTTGGTTAGGGAAAAAATTGGTGGTTCATGTGCCAGATCTGCCATTGACAGGAAATGGGCACCAGGCAATCTGTATGACCTGTGGGAGGTGCCCCATACAAAACACCAGGAAGCACAGAGAGAGCAGAGCTGGCAAGCGAAGCTGCCCGGTGAGGATTACGAGCGACAAGGGGTTCCCAGAAATTCCAAATTTCATTTTTTATGGTTTTCATTGGCTGAGAGCATCAGGGCTGTCACTTTACCGAGCGGGTGATCAATGGGCTTTAATATAGTAAGCAATTATGTCAGGAATGGGAGATTATCTGTGCGGCTGATAGGGAGAAAAGAAGGAGGAATGTAGGTTCTGTGTAAAATGATACTGGATTTAAACTCTGGAAGCTACTTAAACACACAATTAGCTTTTTGTAGATCAAACAAAGCCTTTAAAATAATTTGTCATTAATGACTCGAAATAAAAGTTTTTAAACAAAAATGTGGATGACGGTCTTTGTCCCCAAATATTCAAATTAAGCTGAATTGTTTATATGACTCTGGTTAAAAATTTCCCCTTTAGAATTATAAACTCATCAAAGCATTTATAGATGTTTTTATTGTTGATCATCAAGAAATAACTACGTACATCAAAGTAGACTGGACAAGCCAAAGAAGGCTTGAATCAATCCTTTGATTCAAAGAAACAGTATCCTTCCTTGCGGTAAATAGACAACCACGCGACTGTCAACTTTTAGTTTCAATGTTACCCGATATTAATGTGGCAGACCAAGAATCCCCCCCACGCAATTATGAACTCAATAATGAAAGGCAAACAGAGCTTAAATATGCCGGAAAGTACAAGGGGCTTTTCTCAGTTCTGTTTCAATTGTAACCTCTTTGAAAACAAACATATCTCTTTTGTTTCTGCACAAACTTTCTACTAAATTCGACTGATAATTTTTTTTTAATTTTCCAGGTCTAAACAACATTACGAACTAAATATTGGATCCAAATCAACTGAATTATTCTTTTCACAATGGCACAAACCGAACAATTAACCGAACAAGAGCAAAAGCCAGAAAAGATTCAACAAGGCAATTCAGTTTCCAAAAAGAATATACTAGAAATTCGTAATCGTTCAAGCGATTTCACCCTGGATGATATATTAGCATTGATTGCTGGTATTGAGACATCGTTTGTTACTAGTAAGCCAAGAAGATTGAGGGCTAAAAAGGGCGATTCAGCACCTGAAAACCCAGAGTTATTCTTCAGAGCCCTAGTTGGTTTCAATTCTTCAGAAGATGCCCAAGCAGCAATTGAAAAGTTAAAGACTGCGTCAGATAAACTTACTGTCTCACTTGCTCAAAAAAAGAACAAGAAACCAAAAAAGACTGGTAAAGCAGCATCTCCATCAACAGCAGAAACTGGTGCCACCAAAGAAACTGAGCAAGAATCAGCACCTAAAGCTGAAAAAGCTACTAAAGCTAAAAAGGAAAGACCTCCATATGATGCTGAAGTTCGTGAAAAAAAGAGACTTGAAAGACAAGCCAAGCTTGCTCATAAGTTGGAATCAGGCATCCCATCGAAGGATACTGTCTTTGTTCGTGGATTTGATAGGGAATCTACTGAAGATGAGATTAAGGAGTTGTTTGCCAAGTATAATCCGAAGGACATTATTATCCCAAAACAAAGAAGTCACAGATCTGTTATTTTGAGATTAGAGTCTCAAAATATTCCAATTAGACATAAGGGGATCGCCTTTGTTAAAGTTTCTGACGAAACTGAACAAAAGCAAATTATCAAGGAGTTAGATGGTTTTGAATTTAAAGGTAAAAACTTGAATGTTGACGTCTCGATTGATTCTGTTGAAGCTTTAAAGAAGGCTGACGAAAAGGCTGCCGCTGCTGCTGCTGATTCAGCTGGTACTACACAAGACTTTGGTGTTACTTCGGAAGCTTCAAAGGAAAACTGATTGTTTCAATCATTCTACTACTTGAACTCAATATCGCTATTTTTTATTGTCCCTTTGCTTTTGTTGATGTACCAAAAAAAATCTTATTACTTTAGTATGCCTGTTCACTGGTTGTTATCTTGAAAGAGGTTCTTTCCCAATTTTATGGTTGACCGATTGGCGTAAATTGTTGTCTTATTCGCCTGCATTCTTCATTGTATTTCTTGTTTGTTTTTGCTCCAATTCCTAATATGAGTTATATTATATTAGATTATGTTACCATGATAATGATTGTGTTTTATGTATCTTCATGTTTATTTTATTACTTTTCTTTCTTCGTATAACTGATTCCTTTAACTTTGAGTGTTTTTAGTCCCTTCTATTAATTTAATATTTGAAATAATTGTTTTTACAGAGTGAGTAAGTAGCTGGTTCGTAGTGGTATATGTAATAAAAGGTAGATAGATGAATAGTGAATAAAATTGAGCTTCTTTTGTGCCCCCAGAAAGAACAAAAGAACAAAGCTTAGGATGCTGAAATGGGAAGGTGCATCGATAAGGGTTACAGAATAATCACGTGATATTTGTAACTCATTTCAGAGCCCTCTAACTGTCACACCACTATCACACCAGCTCCTCGCACCAAAAATATGAGCATTTCTTCCTATATTCTTGAGGATACCAGGCTTGTCTGCCATTGTAGAATGCGTGCACATTTGAGATCTCTCTGAAAATGTTGAAAAATTTTATGTGTATGGAACCGCGAGGACCTTCTCCACATGCCTCTCACCAGGGGATTTGCACACCGGTCTGGCAACCCGTCCCCCAGCGATTCTAACCTCCCACCCTGAGCTTCAACTTCTCCTAGTAACAGACACTTTGACCTGTGCGGAACAGCTTTGCTAGTGGTAGGACCTATTCAATTAAAAAAACTGGTAAGGTTAAGGATATCTGGTATTATAGTAGTAGAGGAAGTATCGAAAGGTAACCAATAATCCACCAATTTAATTAACAATGGGTATGTGGACATCGTAAAACATGAATATCAATGATGAGTTTGAACAAACGGAAAGAAAGAAGAGTTTTAATGTACAATGTTGAAGAATGATCCAGGTCATTAGACGAGGTGAATAAGATCGCCGACAATGATATCACCAGCAACTCTATGGGAAATATACTTAATTCAAATTAGTACCATACGGTCAAGTTATAACTTAGTTATTCCAAGAACAACAACACCAACTATCTGATGAAAACATCCCAAGTAGTTAGAGCTTAAGGACTGGTAGATCTCCACTATGTATAATCGTCAACAAAACGGCAAGCTCTGATAATTTATGATTACTTTACAGCATATATTACAACTGGGTATTTTGGTCTTTTTTGATACATAAACTCTTCACTTTATTCTAAATCAAGGATGACCTCCTGAGGCATACACCAAGAGAACGAATATATAACTTGTTGTGATTGATATTGAACAAGATGCCAAGTCATGTTTTATGAAGAATGTTTCATTATTATAGACTAATATTGTCCAATAGCATATAAAGCCCCAGAACAATCTAAATAACGACAGATAGTGATCAGTGATGTATCATTCTCTTTCATATTAACAGAAGAGTATTCTACGATTCCCATAGTTCCTTCATTCTTCTTCTCCTCCAGTTCCAACTCAATATATTCAACAAGACTTCAGACTTATTATGGAGTAATAATACTAACATTCATTTCGAATTTTTCCATTATTAATATAGGTAGAGTCATCAGAAACCAAAGAAAGGGTGCAGGTTCAATTTTCACCTCTCACACCAGATTAAGAAAGGGTGCTGCTAAGTTAAGAACTTTGGACTATGCTGAAAAGCACGGTTACATCAGAGGTGTCGTTAAGCAAATCATTCACGATCCAGGTCGTGGTGCTCCATTAGCCAAGGTTGCTTTCAGAGACCCATACAAGTACAAATTAAGAGAAGAAATTTTCATCGCTAACGAAGGTGTCTACACCGGTCAATTTGTTTACGCTGGTAAGAAGGCTTCTTTAAACATCGGTAACGTTTTACCTTTAGGTTCCCTACCAGAAGGTACCATTGTTTCCAACGTTGAAGAAAAGGTTGGTGACAGAGGTGCTTTAGGTAGAACTTCTGGTAACTACGTTATTGTCATTGGTCACAACCCAGATGACAACAAGACCAGAGTTAAGTTACCATCCGGTGCTAAGAAGATTATCTCTTCTGATGCCAGAGGTGTTATTGGTGTTGTTGCTGGTGGTGGTAGAATTGATAAACCATTATTAAAGGCTGGTAGAGCATTCCACAAGTTCAAGGTTAAGAGAAACTCATGGCCAAAGACTAGAGGTGTTGCCATGAACCCAGTTGATCACCCTCACGGTGGTGGTAACCATCAACATATTGGTAAGGCTTCTACTATTTCAAGAGGTGCCGTTTCAGGTCAAAAGGCTGGTTTAATTGCTGCCAGAAGAACTGGTTTGTTAAGAGGTTCTACCAACAAGAACGACGATTAGATCCATTAATGCTATTTTCAAATTGCAACTTCATTTTTAATCAATTTTTCTTTAATTTTTTATATAATATTTTATTGTAAAAATCTCTAAACAAAAAGTAATACAGTCTTTACAAGTGTTTTTTTAAACTCTTATTGCTGATAATGTGTAATTTGTGAAAGCTGTATTAATTTAATTCAACGTACAATTCCAGATTTAAATTTGGGAATATTTCAAGATATTAGTGCTATTGTATTGAGTGGCAGTTTACAGATTTCTACTCTATTTTGTCGTTGTTTAGCCCCAAATGCACCTACGTATACTTAAATTGGTCGTTGTTTCGTCACTGTTGATCTTACACTTAGCATACAGGTTTTAGTTGAAGTTATAAGTTGACACTTCTTCGATAGTTGCGGCAATTGAATTAATTCGATGTGTTTTTCGGCAATATAACTTTATTCGCTATTGGGGCGAAAGTCTACGGGGAGAGGGGCTGTTTCCACTTGCTAGACTGACAATACTATCTCCTTTTAAACTATAAGAAGACTTTATACATATGAAGGGTATACCAGCAAATGATTGAACGTTTACCGAGGTACGTTATTTAACAGATAGATCTCGTATACTTTATTTGAATACGAGGCCACCAAAATAGCTTTTCTAACTCCATTGAGAAAGTCTTGTTCGGATTTAATGGGCCTAGTATAATAGTATTCACGCTGTCATGGACTATATTAATATGTATGACATATACACTGAGGATTAAGTTGCGAATACTGGTTGTATTTATATATTTCCAGACATATTGTTTGTTGGTATACCAGGGGTCAAACTAGACTTATCTAAGTGCTTCGGTCCGTGCCGTTGTACGGCAACAAAAATGGGGTTAACTGCCTCATGATAGTTCTAATGATGTGGAAGAAAATGAAAACAAGGGGACCTTCACTAGCACCTGAAGATCATATAAAGTACCTTATATTGAATACTGGTCCGATAGCAGTCTTATCGTCTGATACACAATGACTCATTTAACTCCCAGGAGCAAATAAAGCTATTACAGTATATATTACTGCAACAATCCAGTTGCTAAATTATAAGATGCACGCCATAGTTAAAAACCGCGCACGCGTACAATACAAAAAATCGCCTTAATTCGTTTATGTAACAATAATAGAAACGCTTAGAAAGCTTGTTCTGATAAATTGGTGTGAACTGTCTTATACAAGGGCCAGTTTTTCAAAACTCTTTCTTCTCTTCAACTACCCATATACTCCAAGTTACTAAGCTAAACAGGTAACTTCAGCCATTAGCTATATCAAAGACAACTAATGATTGATCAATCAGCATTCAATATGAACGCTACCTGTTCTAGCATTTGGTATATTGATGATTTTACATCTTGTGCTAAGCATAAGTATTTAGAGTCAATTCCGGCTGTATATACTCTAGTTTCCCTCTTGGTTTTATTTGTATCCACAATTCAGCTATCCAAGTCAGCTCAGAGTTCCAAAATTCAATTACCTATCTTAGAAAATGAGCCGTTACTAGCTAATGCCTC
This sequence comes from Ogataea degrootiae, assembly GCA_019232045.1. NCBI lineage: Eukaryota > Fungi > Ascomycota > Pichiomycetes > Pichiales > Pichiaceae > Ogataea > Ogataea degrootiae. The sequence goes on from JAHDIT010000037.1 coordinate 44,317, forward strand.
CAGTACATACGATGCCACAGATGATAGAGATCTTCCGAAAGATTCCACTGATAGCAAATCAAAGACAATTGCTCAAAAGCATTTCAATATTTCACGAATTAAGCCAACCACTGAAGATGGTAAGCCGTTGGGCGTTATCAAGTACGTTTACAGAGATTTCAATGAAAAACTGAAGGTTGTTTTAGAAGAAATTTTGTTAGTAGCACAGTTCGGCCTTTCCTTGAGTGCCATTGCGCTTCCAAAATTGTCGGCCGAATGGTCAAACAGCTACAGCTTTGTTCCATATATTGGTGCCATATTTTGGGGTTTCCTACTTGTGCTATGTTCAATTAGACTCCGTTATATTTCTAATGGGCTGGGTGAAAGATTCCCAAATTTATGGTACTATTGTACTGTTTGTTATATTCTCAATTGGCTGCCTTCTTTGTTACTATTAAGATCAGCTTGTTTAAACCATACTAAAACATCAATTGGTAAATCGTTCTATATTTGGCAGTTTGCCATCAATACTTTGTTGTTCTTAAACAATGGTTCTGCTAAGTTCAGCGATAAGCCAGCTATTATGTATCACGAAGAAGGTGTTATTTCATCACCCGAAGTTATTTCCAGTTTCTTTGGTTTGATTACCTATGCCTGGGTTGATAAAATGGCATTCGGCGCTTGGAAATCTCCTCTCACAATCAAGGACGTTTGGGGTTTGAGATTTGATGATTATGCCTACCCAATCTTGATGAGATTCAACAACTCTACTAGTAAGGCAAGATTTACCATCAAGTTATTTGGTCAATTTAAAGGATTTTTAGCTCTTCAAGCCTGTTTGACTTCGGTTGATGCTTGTTTAGTATTCGTTCCTGCTATCTTATTGAAGAAGATTTTAGAATATATTGATAATCCAGATGCCACACCTTCAAGTCTTGCTTGGTTATTCGTGTTTGTCATGTTATTTTCGAGCACAATTTCATCAACTTTTAGTGGTGGCAGTCTATTTATTGGTAGAAGAGTTTGTACCAGAATGAAGGCCATTATCGTTGGTGAAGTTTACGCTAAGGCTTTAAGAAGACGTGTGAATTCTCCTGAAGAAGAAAAAAAGAAGGAAGTCAAGTCAGACGATGATAAAGCAACTTCTGATTCTAGTTCCAAATCTGACGAAGAACCAAAGGACGAAACTGTGAAAACTAAGGATTTGGGAACTATCATTAACTTAATGGCTGTTGATGCATTTAAAGTTTCTGAAATTTGTGGTTACTTGCACTATTTTGTCAATTCCATCATCATGGCTGTTTTTGCTATTTATTTGTTGCATAGCTTGTTAGGCTGGCCAGCCTTAGTTGGTGGCCTGGTTATTGTTGTTGCAATGCCTTTGAACTACCATTTAAGTATGAAATTAGGTGAATACCAAAAGGATATGTTAGCAATTACTGATAAGAGAATCCAAAAGTTAAACGAAACTTTCCAAAACATTAGAATTATCAAGTTCTTTGCCTGGGAAGATAGATTTGCTCAATCTATTTTAGAAATCAGAGAAGAAGAATTAACCTTCTTAAGGTATAGATGTTATGCTTGGGTTGTTGCTTCTTTTGTTTGGTTTATTACACCTACTCTTGTTGCTCTTGTTGCTTTCTACTTTTACACTGTTGTTCAAGGGAAAGTACTAACCACTCCAATTGCTTTCACTGCATTATCTCTGTTCAATTTGTTACGTACTCCGTTAGATCTATTATCTGATATGTTATCATACTGTATTCAATCCAAGGTCTCATTAGATAGAATTGAAGAGTTCTTAAATGAGCCAGAATGTACCAAGTATGAACAATTGACTGCTGAAAGAAGCCCAGATTCTCCGTTGGTTGGTTTCGAAAATGCTACATTTTCGTGGTCCAAGGGTTCTAAGAACGATTTCAAATTGAGAGATATCAACCTTGATTTCAAAGTCGGTAAATTAAACGTCATCATTGGTCCAACTGGCTCTGGTAAAAGTTCTTTATTATTAGCTTTATTAGGTGAAATGGATGCAATCAGCGGTAAAGTTTTCTTACCTGGTATCATTCCAAGAGAAGAACTAATTCCAAATCCAATTACTGGTTTGACTGAGTCTGTTGCTTACTGTGCTCAAAGTGCCTGTTTATTGAATGATACCATCAAGGAAAACATTGTTTTTGCTAGTCCATTCAATCAAGCCCGTTACAATGCCGTTATTGAAGCTTGTGGTTTGAAGCGTGATCTAGATATTTTGGATAACGGTGATGAAACGGAAGTTGGTGAAAAGGGAATCACTTTATCGGGTGGTCAAAAGCAACGTGTTTCTTTAGCCAGAGCTCTATACTCTTCTGCGTCCTATGTTTTATTGGATGATTGTTTATCAGCTGTTGATTCTCACACTGCTGTTCACATTTACGAAAATTGTGTCACTGGTGAATTAATGAAAGGTCGTACTTGTTTACTAGTTTCTCATAATGTTGCTTTAACCATCAAAGACGCAGAATATGTTGTTGTTATGGACAACGGTAGAGTTAAGTCTGAAGGCTCTGTTGAAGCGTTAATTCAAGAAAATGTTTTAGATGATGAGGCGGTTAAAAGTGTTTTGCAATCTCGTGCTGCGTCCACTGTTGACTTAGCAGCTCTGAATGTTCAATCTGCGGATGATCATCAGCTTTTGAGTAAGACTGCTGCTGCTTTGGCTACGGGTGCCGAGATGGATTTGGATCATGATGCCCAAACTGAAACAGATCCCAAAGCTGATAAGCCGAAGAGTAAATTGATTGAAGAAGAAACTAAGTCTGACGGTTCAGTTAAATTTGAAGTTTATCTTGCATATTTCAAGTACTTTGGTACCCCAATGATCTGGTGTGGTATGCTAGCGGCCTTTATTATTACTCAAGCTGTCTACATTTGGCAATCATACTGGCTAAGAATTTGGTCCATGGCTGAAGAAAGAAAGCATTCTGTTATTGTTGCGATGTTTAATACCCCTTTACTGAGCAATGTCAGTGGTACTGCTATTCTTCACTTTTTCTCTAATATTCAATGGCACAAGCCAATTTTCCATGATAAGTTTACCTTGTATTCTGAAACTTCTGAACCGCGTTCAGCCATCTTTTATATCACTGTCTATGCTCTAATTGGTTTGTTATATGGTGCTGCTGGTTCTGTCAGAATTATTTTGACCTTCTTTTCTGGTATTCAAGTCTCAAGAAAGATGTTTAAAGAATTATTAGACAGAGTTTTAAGATCAAACTTAAGATTCTTCGATTCCACTCCTGTTGGTCGTATTATGAACAGATTCTCCAAAGATGTGGAAGGCGTTGACCAAGAGTTAGCTCCAATGGCTGAAGGTTTCGCAGTCACTGTCTTTTCCTGTTTATCAACGATCTTAGTCATCTGTTTTATTACTCCAGGCTTCCTTGTTTTTGCCGTTATTGTTTCAATTCTGTATGCTATTGTCGGTACTCTTTACATCAACTTGTCCAGAGAATTGAAACGTTTTGATTCCATTACTAGATCCCCAATTCATCAACATTTCACTGAAACGTTAGTCGGTGTTACTACTATCAGAGCTTATGGTGATGAACTTAGATTCTTGAAACAAAATATGCAAAAGATCGATGACAACAACAGACCGTTCTTCTACGTTTGGACTAACAACAGATGGCTAGCATTCAGAGCTGATATTATTGGTTCGTCTATTTCCTTCTTTGCTGCGTTGTTTGCTGTTGCTTATGCTCACAAGATTGATTCTGGTTTAGCTGGTATGTCATTATCATTTGCCGTTACTTTCAATGTGAATGCTGTTTGGTTAGTCCGTATGTACTCCACGGTTGAAATCAACATGAACTCTGTTGAACGTTTACAAGAGTACATCACTGGTACTGCTCAAGAACCGCCAGCTGAAATTCCAGAAACTGATCCTCCTAAATGGTGGCCAGATCATGGTGTTATCGAAGTTAAAGACTTGTCTTTACGTTATGCGCCAGCATTACCAAGAGTTATTGATAATATTTCATTTAATGTTAAGTCTGGTGAGAAGGTTGGAGTTGTTGGTAGAACGGGTGCTGGTAAATCAACGATTATTACAAGTTTCTTCAGATTTGTCGACCCAGAAACTGGTTATATTAAGATTGATGGAGTTGATATCACTACTATTGGTTTGAAAACACTAAGACAAGGGTTGACTATTATTCCACAAGATCCAACCTTGTTCACTGGTACAATTAGATCAAACTTGGATCCATTCGACCAGTATGCAGACTTACAAATCTTCGAATCGTTAAAGAGGGTTAACTTGATTTCTCCGGCTCATTACCAATCAATTATTGATAACAATGGTAGTGTTCCAATTACGGAAGGATCAACTACTGAAGAAGCAGCTGCTGAAGAAAACACCAACAAATTCTTACAATTGGACAATGCAATCGCTGAAAATGGTGGTAATTTATCCCAAGGTGAACGCCAACTTCTATGTCTTGCTAGATCATTATTGAAGTCTCCAAAGGTTTTGATGCTTGATGAAGCAACTGCATCCATTGATTACGAAGCTGATGCTAAAATTCAAAAAACTATTAGGGAAGAATTTGCAACCAGTACAATTCTAACGATTGCCCATAGATTGAAGACTATTATCGATTATGATAAGATTTTACTTTTAGACACAGGGAAAGTTAAGGAATTTGACCATCCCTACAAATTAATTGTTGATAGGGAATCAGATTTCAGTAAGATGTGCCAAGATACTGGTGAATTTGATGAGCTTGTCAAGTTAGCTAAAGAGGCGTATATCAAGGTTAAGAATACTTGAAAAAGTTCACGGTGTGATATGGTGTTCTGGTTCCTCTAATTTACTTTTCTCGTGTTTTTCCTTTTTTGTTCTTATAAATTGCTCTTTTGTTTGCATTTTAGTATCGCTCATTTCGTTTACATTCCATTTTGTCTTCTGCTTGTTTTATATAAAAAGCCCTTTCATTATCTTTTATCTTATTTTTCATCATTATTGAATAATACACATCATCGAAAAAAATATCTATATAAACGTTATTAGTTGAGGAGTCGTAATTTTGAGAAAATCAAACGGTGATAGTTGGGTCACTAATCTGTAATTTCTCCCATTTTTTCACTAACAATCCATCGCTCAAAATTTCCTGTGAATGAGTCAGCGTATACCGTCCAAAATGAGGAAGGAGTCTAAACATCACAACCCAGTACATCCAACACAAAAACAATATGAAGATGGATGTGTATGCATAGTTGGGGAATCCTTCAAACTCGTTCTTTTTGAATGGATTTAAAGGTCCAATAAACAAAAATAATGAGAAGAGAGACACGAAAATTATATGAATTGGATGTGCTTTAATTTCAGGGTTCAGGTCAGGTTGTCTGCGTCTGATTATGTATATTCCAACAGCAGCCATCCCACAGAAAATCTGTAATGGGTAACCCTCCAAATTAATAATGTAATCGTAAACATTATCTGGGGTTGGGATCAATAGGAAAAAGGATGAGATAACTAGCGGGAACAAAAGTGCTCTCATTGGAGCACCGTATGGCCAGTTCGAAGCAAAAAATCTACTTCCTGGTAAGAAACCTTCCCTGAAAATTTCTTGGTTCATTCTTGATATGTGGAATAAGACTGTGATGATATTACCGGCAGATGAAAGTGACACTGTCATTGTCAAGAATTGTCTTCCTATTGTGTAACCAAAAATCTTCTCAAACAACAAACTTCCAACTAGCTCTCCGCTGGAAGCTAACTCATCATCTGGGATAACAACCAAATAACTTAGATTGATTAGGAAATAACAAGCACTGATAATTGCCAGGGCAGATGGACCCGCTATTTTCATCGTTCTGATAGGGTCCTTGACTTCGTTTGCAACAATGTGAGCTGCTTGCCAGCCGCCCATTGAAAATGTAGCTTTTAATAATGCAGAGATAAATGAAGCTAAAGTGATTGGTCTTTTGGTTGCAAAAAAGTTAGCAAAGTGTAGGTTATTTGGAAGGCCAGTTATCGAAGACGGTATTATCAAGACATAAAATCCAGTAAATGACATGAGAACCAATAATGCTAGCTTCATATATCCAGTAATACTGGATAATCTCACACCAACTTTTGTTGAAACACTGTGCACTATGCAAATGAAAGCAACAAAGGCACATCCAACGTATTTCGGAGTCATGCTACCGATCTCGTCGTAACCTAATGAATGTAAAGTGTACTCACCGAAAATAATGGCGTTTGTGATAGTGAAGCCAAAAACAATTGAATAAATGTTAAAAACAACACTCATACACATCTTTGGTTTATAGTAAATGTATTCGAGAAACACTTTAAGTCCACCACTTCTCGGTATGATACAGCCTAATTCTAAGAAACAATAGAGCCCTGAGAAACTCATGAATGCTGCCAATCCCCAGACCAAAAAGAACAAAAATGGTGACCCACCAACATCCCTATAAATCAAGCTGGGAACAGCAAAGATACCTGAACCAACTATCCGTTGAACAATCATAGATATGATGGCTCCAACACCCAAGTGCCGACCATGTGGGGTGTCTTCTGGTTCTTGCATGTAGTTCATTTCATCAATTAATTGTTGCTGTACTCTTTCATCATCTGACATATGGTCTCTTAATAGAATAGGATCATCTTCGATGGGTTTGTTGCCTTCAGAAGGATCAACAGGCTGTAAGTCTTGAGTGGAATTCAATAACCGGATTCGTTCATTGTTTGTATTGTCCAGGCCCTCAGAAATCATTATTTAATGATATCTTCTTCTTTAAGTTAGATTGCAATGGGAACCTCTATAAGAAATGTGATTGTTTATATCTCGATGAGTTGAGTATCAGTAAATATACAAAGGTGAAAAACAAGGAAGGCATAAAACTTTGGTTTCGATACTAGTGTCTACGAATACCATTTGATTTCAAATAACTCAATTGATAAGATAAGAGCCGTGCCACATTTCCAGTGTGGCTGCTATAACTATGGCGCAGAGGTTATTGGCCTTTTCTTGTTTATCAATTTAGAAGCTAATTTGACCCCTTTTGATACCAAAGGAATAACTGAATTGTGGAGTTGTTCTATTAGATGGGTATATCTGTCTTAGTTTAAATTAGTGAATATTAATTAAATATATACGAGCAAAACTCAAGGTAGACCAATGTATACCAGTGTTGATATCAGAAAGTTCTCTTACGTCAACAATCAGCATCAATGGGTTCATTTCCCTTATCGATCAGATCTCTCAATTAATATATCAAGGAATTCACAACTGGACGGTCAAGAAAGGAGGAAAAATGTTTTGATTAAGATATTCTGGAAGGTTGAAGTTTTAGTAAGAAACACCGTTACTTATCTTACTCCCCTTCAAATAAAAGTCCAGCATTACTAACTTCAGAGAATGACCAAATCATACAGGAAAGGTTGACTTTTGATTTTAACCAGCAAATCAAAGCGTACTGTAGATATCCATCCATAGCTATCAAGTACTATTTTAGTTCCCAATTTACCAAGAAGCTTCAAGTGAGTTTTTCAAGCCCCGAGGATTTCCAAAGGTGTATTCAAGCGTTTGAAGCTGAAGGAATCCCAACACAAGACCAAAATCAGGGAATGGGAATGTCCCAAACCAGTTTCTCTCAAAGCTCACAACCACTTTCACAAGATCGCTATGCACTATCCCAAAATTCGGTTTCAGTTGCAAGTAATCACTCCAATGGTTCTTATTACCAAATGAATCAACAGCCTCAATCAATGGTAGCATCTAGTGGGTACTATCCCATAAGATCTCAGACCCAGGTTATGGACATTCGTCCACTTCAAAGTTTTCAACACCCCAGATATCAGGTTGGACATGATCGATCTATGCAGGCTCCTCAAATTCCAACTATTAGTGAACCTTCGAAACAAACTGATATGCCTTCGATAGCGTCTGAACCAAAACCTATGAATGGAAATACGAATACTCCTTTAAATAAAGATCATGATGAAAGTAACAAGCGATTAAAACGCCAGTATGAATTAAACTCAAAAAATAATTACCAGTGTCTCAACAAAAGCTCTGCGACTTCAGGGATAAATAACAATGTTCCTTGTTCTTTAGTATCATCTGCCGATACAACAATTCCTTCTTTCACAGGTGATGATGTCACTGGTAGCACTGATACTACTGTATCCGAGATATCAAACATTGTTCATAATGAGAAGACGTCGAAAGGTTTGAGTTGCGTTTCCACCACTGCAAACTCCAAACCCTTCGATATCCCCAAATCGACAAATAAGGGCATTTATGAACTCAGTGATAAGCAATTGTGTGAATATATTACTAAGAAACTAAAAGATGATTCGTTCATAGAATTGGTAAGTTTTCTTTCTTATTACCTATATTTGAAGAATATTTACTAACATTTTGTACTTAGCGTATTTCAGCTTGAAAAACTGGATAGAATTATTAACTAGGGAGCTCCTCGCCAGTTATCTTTGCAAAATTTGATAAATACAGAGCTGCATTTATGAATCAGGATGGCATGATTATAATGATTTAATGTAAGATTCGAGGGGCCATCTTTAAATACTTGTTCTTTGAATATAATATACTTTAGTTTGAAGTAAAAAATCTAAACAAAAAATACTTAAGGAAGAAAGAGTTTCACAAAAACTACAATGAGTTTATTTTGTGATTTCTTGTTCGCTTCAACCCAGTAACATTGTTACTGTAATAAAGCGTTTTCGGGAAGAATCTATAGCTCATATATAAGATTTGAATTGTAGCTTAAATGAGTAAACTTAAAAGTATAGCAAAAGTGATACCAGGAACGGCAAGCAAAGAAGCACCAGCAGTTGATGGTGATGATGATATAGTTTCTGCAGCTGTTGAAGAAGAGTTTGATGAACTGCTCGAGGAAGAGCCGAACGACGTGCTTGTTGACGCAACAGAATACCCTGTGGATGTCTGCTCAGCAATACTGGAAGTTGAAGAAACATCAGCGGATGACAACCCAATATCCGAGATTCCAGCGGTTGAACTGGATATATAAGTGCCATCTTCAATAACAGTGGTAATAAAATCTTCAGGGACATAAATTGTTGTGATGCCAGCAGAATCAAGTAAATCTGTGTACCATGGGAAAGCAGTCATGTAAGTTTTGAAAGCATTGTAAGGGAAATTGCTAACAAATAAAGAAGTTGGGAATTCTCCATCTTGGCTATCAAAATTTAAGTAGAACTGCAACAAATCTTCAGGGAATACCATCTTGTTAGCGGCCATGTATGAAGTGTAGCCGTTGTAGTTGGACAAAATATCGTTCAAGAAAAGTTCAATAAAAGTGTAATCTTGTTCCAGTGCTAACAGCGAAGCTGAAACAGGAGGGATTGTTGTAGTGATTGCAGCATTTGTAGGTAATGCAGCCATCAAAAAGAGTGCTATACTTTTTATGTTCATTCTGACTTCGTTGTACATTAACCAAACTAATGATATTGCGGGAGATGTGTATCCATAGGAAGGGAAAGAAAGAAAGCGATAAATAAAGTATGAGAGAATATAGCATTGTGTACTTTTGAAGGGAACTTCTAAAGGAAAATCATAGAATTGGATTGCAAGTTTCTACCTAAGTTAACTACTATCATTTTATCTAAATTTGATACATTTTCCTAATTCGTTGGGATAGGAGTCATTCAAAATTGCCGTTTTGGGATTTCAAAGGCACTTTTTGAAACCAAGCGCCGCATTCGGTTTTTTATGAACTGTGGGGATTTAAAGGCGGTGCTGATTCTCGTCGATGAGTGGTTTGCTTTATCATACAACTTTGTCTATATCAACTTAATTGTACAATAATTGCAAGACAGATATCTTGATTAAACTTATAGCAAAATAGAAATACTGGCTTCAAAGTTTATAAATATCAAATACAAAACTTCAAGCTATATAATCGCTCATTTTCTCCTTGTCACGCTTACTATGTAGAGCTTCCTTCTTTCTTCTAAACAAGCTAGCAAATGTATCAAAACTGTACCCAGCACCAATAGCAGACAAGAAAATTTCACTAAGCCATTTTGATTTTGATTCAGATAACTGTTTGAAAACAGCGTAATCAGAAAATGTTTCAACTGAGGCACTGAACTCACTGATGGCGATTACCTTTTTGGTGATAACTTCCAAGCATCTTAAATCTGTTAGATAAACGTCCATATTTTGAAGTTCATTTACTAGTCGTCTGATTTGTTCTTCTGGAGACCCAAATTGAGAATCAAGTGCATTCAACAATGCTTGTGCAGTTACCGGCTGTTGATGAGTGACCGCTCTCCAGAGTTTACCATCACATGATTTGACCAATATAGATTCAACAATCATGAATAGTCTACCATCAACCTCTGTTTCTTGTTTGAAATCATTCAAGTAAAGTTGATTTGAAAAAAAAGTCATCAATACCAAAATGAGTTTTGCCCTCCAGGAGGGATAATCTGTTTTGTGCGTTAGTCTTCCAACAAAAGTTTGAATACCTGATGCAAGTGTTAAGAATTTTTCAAACTCAGCATCTGTCACTAGTTGATGTATTTCTTCTGGATTGGCGACTCTTTGAGCTTCTTTTCTTGCCGCCAGTGTTTGACTTTTGATTTGCGAAGCGGTTGTATAAGAACAATCAGTAACAGAAATTTGCTCTTTATAGTGTGAATCTTTGGTATGAAAGGGGCTTTGATTCTCTTTGTCTATAGTCTGGATATTCTGAATACCTTGATTGAATGTCGGTGAAAATGTTGGTAAAGGGCTCGAGTTTGACAAAGAAGAGAGGGATTGGTTGAAGATGTTTTTCGTGGGTTTTTTGATTGCCGTACGTTGGCTCTGATTTGATAGCCCTGTCATCGTTGCCTGGGAATTTAGTTATGAAGTGCGATGGATTACTTCTGTTAGTTTTACAAACAATCGGAGAAACGTTCAAAGATTAACCAAAGGGAAAATTATCAAACTATTTGAAATCTAAAATGTCTTAGTTTATTCTAAAACTGTAAGTAGAAATCGGCAGAATTAACTATTAAACAGATAAAAGAAAACACATAACCTAAAATTTGGTTTTTTTTTTTCCTACCTCATGAAAGTGAATCTAGTGAAGAAGGTAATGTATAATTATGGACTACAAAAAGGCAACAAAATGGATATCGCCTAACAACTAGAAACAACAACAAAAGAGCTGTCGCAGATTGAAGGCGCCACGGATAAGTTGAAAGCGCGATGCTCAAAAGTTTCGACGCAGCTCTTTAAGAGAGTCGATCGACCTCACAAGGAATCTTGTTATTTGTTTACAATTTTCCAAATAGGGAAACCATTTATTTATTTTTTCGATATCACCTTGAACTACAACCGGTTTGTTGTTTGAAAGCCAAACTTCCCCAAGCTCAGGAAAGGGAACTTATTATTCTAATTGCGAATAATGCGTCTTTGTATTTAGGTTGTTTTTTAAAAGGAAATGCTGTGTATAGAGTTTTAACTCTGAATTAGAAAGTCAATCAACAGACAAGTTAATACCCATAGATGTCTGATCCATATAGAGAGAACCCGTTCGGCGACAACTCTGGTTCTCCAAAGAGACCGGAGCATATCTATACTCCAACAAGTTCACCAAGAAGAAGTAAGTAGCACTTATTTTTTAGACCAATATATTCATAATAGTAGAGACATGAATACTAACAATTATTTTATCCATTATGTTCGAATATAGACTCTCCTTCTAAGGCAGCCATGAAGTACTCACCTGCCATTTCTTTCAGAAGATCAGAAAGTAACAACAACTTCCTCAACAGTGGAACTGCTACAAACTTTATCATGGCAGCGGAAAATAACACAGCAACTCCAAGATCCAAATATACATCCCAAGAATCTCCAATTAGATCAAGACCGGTTTCCACTATTATCAGTATGAACAGTGACGAAGAAGAAGACTATGACCTTGGAACACATAGCCCAACTAGATTCAACAACAATAACAGTCCATCAAGATTTACTAACTCGCCATTCCGTTCCAATGCTGACAATTTCGCAAAATCGTTGACAAGCAACAGAACATTGGAAATCCCAAAGCCAATTTTTTCCGCATCAACATATGCTGCAGCAAATTCCGACAACGATCCGTTTAAATCATCAATCAACAGTGTTCCAAATTTAAACGCAAATTCAAATTCAAGAAGTTCATCAGATTCAACACAGTCGACTTTGAAAACGCTTGAGAAAAACGAACTTACCAAAACAGTTACATATTCATCATCGTTTGATAATCAATCGACGATTGGTTCCAGAACAATTGATGAAGAGTACGATTTTTCATCCAGTTTGGACGGCCACATGTTTGATCAGTTACCAAAAGACTTTCAACCAAGAAGAAACAATTATAAAGTGACTGCTAAGACATTCAGATCAAAAAATGGTAATTTGATTTTAGACAACCCGGTTCCATCCACATTACACAATTTCTTACCGTTGAAAGGTGAAGACGAGTTTGACTACATGAAATATTCCGCAGTTACTGCTGCCGCCGATGAATACATTGAAGGAGGTTACACATTAAGAGCCAATGATCTGGACAGAGAAACTGAGATTGTTGTTTGTATCACAATGTATAACGAAGATGAAGTTGCATTAACAAGAACATTGAATGCTGTTTTTGAAAACATTGCTTATTTAGCAAAGAGAAAGAACAGCTCAACTTGGGGTAAAGATTCTTGGAAAAAAGTTGTAGTTATGATCGTTGCAGATGGTAGGAACAAGGTTTCACAGGGTGTTCTACAAATTTTATCAGCGATTGGTGTCTTCCAAGAAGGTATTGCCAAATCGTTTGTTAATCAGAAGGAAGTCAAGGCCCATTTCTTCGAATATACTGCGCAATTATCAATCGATGAAAGTCTGAAGTTCAGTGGTAATAAAGGATTAGTTCCTGTTCAAATCATCTTTTGTCTAAAGGAAAAGAATGCCAAAAAGATCAACTCACATAGATGGCTATTCAACGCCGTTTGCCCAATTCTTGAACCAAAAGTTTGTGTCCTGTTGGATGTCGGTACTAGACCAAACGAGAGTGCTATTTATAATTTATGGAAATCTTTTGATTTGGATTCAAACGTTGCGGGTGCAGCTGGTGAGATTGTGGCGATGAAGGGTAAATTATGGAGAAAGTTGTTGAATCCGTTAGTTGCCTCACAGAATTTTGAATATAAGATGTCAAATATTTTAGATAAACCTTGTGAGTCCGTCTTTGGTTACATCAGTGTTTTACCCGGTGCTTTATCAGCTTACAGATATACTGCTTTGAAAAATAACGAAGATGGTACTGGCCCGTTATGCTCATACTTTAAAGGTGAAGTTGCCGATGATACAATGTCACAAGATATCTTCTCTGCTAATATGTACCTTGCCGAAGATAGAATTTTGGCTTGGGAATTGGTTGCCAAAAGGAACTCTAAATGGGTTCTGAAGTACGTTAAAAGTGCCAAGGGTGAAACCGATGTTCCTGAAGCACTTGGCGAATTCATTTCACAAAGAAGAAGATGGTTGAATGGTGCTTTCTTTGCAGCCTTGTACTCGCAAGTTCATTTCTTCAACGTTTGGAGAACTGATCATTCAACATTAAGAAAATTCTTCTTGCACATTGAATTTGTTTATCAATTTTTCACATTACTATTCAGTGTCTTTTCAGTCGCCAATTTCTATCTAATTTTCTATTACTTAGCAGGTGCTTTAATCACTATCGGTGGTACTGGTGGTAAGATCTTTTTCCAAATCATGAACTACATCTGTATCTGCACATTGTTATCAATGCTAGTTATCTCAATGGGTAACAGACCACAAGGTGCACCAAGATTATTCCTAATTGCCATCATTTTGTTAACAATCTGTGGTGGTTATGCTATCATCTCTGGGTTCTATTTCTTAGGAATGATGCTGAAGGATAATTCTATGGGTAACTCAACAAGTCTTTCATTCGCCTCCATTTGTATTTCATTGGCTTCCACTTATGGTTTATATGCGTTAATGTCCGTCTTATACCTGGATCCATGGCACTTAATTTCGTCATCCGTTCAATATTTCTTAATGCTTCCAGCATACACCTGCTTACTCCAAATATATGCCCTTTGTAACACCCATGATGTTACATGGGGTACAAAAGGTGACAATATTCCAACCTCATCCTTGGGTGCCGCCACGATCGTGACTAACGATCAAGGTCAAGAAGTTATCAAGTTAGAAATTGTTGGTGATCAAAGAGACATTGATTCCATGTATGCTGAAAACTTGTATCAGTTGAAAGAAAGACGTAAGACACCAGTTGGTATGAGAGACGGTGGTGTTACTAAACAAAGTGTCTCTGGTGAAGATTATTATAGAGATATTAGATCCCGTGTTGTTTTATGTTGGGTTATTGCTAATCTAGTTCTTGTTTTAACAATTACACAAATTTACGACGCTGATTCTATTGATTCAAACAGTTATTTAGCCTTCATTCTATGGTCTGTTTTCGGTTTTGCAGTTTTCAGATTCTTAGGATCAACTTCTTTCTTGTTACATATTGTTTTGAGAAAGATTGTCGTTGCAAAACACAAGTGGGAAATTAGAAGAAGCGGTGGTGATGAAGATTTAATTAACGAAATGGTTGTCTTTTAATCACGTTAATTGACAGTATCTGATGTTTTGTTTTGCATTTTTGTTTTGTACTTTTGTTTTGTACTTTTGTTTTGTTTTTAGTTTGTTCTTGCGTTTTTTATGTTAATTGATATCCCCCCCTTAAATAAAACTCACTTGTTGTTATAACACGCATTCTTCAGTAAATTCGAGCTAATTAACATCGTTGAAATGTTACAAAGAAAAACTGACATCCACATGCCAGATCGAATGTATTCAAACTCATATATAAATACGAACAAAGCAGAAACAGAAAATATAGACAATGAAGAAAGTTATATAGGAAAACATTGGAATGAATAAATAAGTAGGAATAGTATAGTAATAGATAAATAAATAAATAAATAAATGAATGAATAAATGAATAATGAATAATGAATAAACGGATAATAAATAAATAGGAATAATATGATAATAAATAAATAGGGAGAGGAAAGAGGAAGTGAATAAACAGGGATTCAAATGAATAAACGTACAACAGAAATTAAAATACACACATATTAATTCATGACAGTTGATTTCATTCCAAGAACACGTTCTTTCAACTTATTCAAATCGTCATCGTCTCTAAAAGAGGTAGTTCTTTTCTTATCGGAATTAAAACCAGAACCAGCACTGTCAACACTAACGCCATCAATAACTTCCAAAATGTTCTTGTTTTTGTTATACACATTGGAGAAGTCATGTAGATTATAATCAACGGAATCTGAAGCTTCATCCACATCACCAAACATACTAGCTGCAGCCGCATTAACGGCATTCATTGCATCAGGCATTTGTTCATCATTAGCTTCTTGATCTGTACCAGTGGTTGCAGAATTGGTGGTGTTTAAAGGTGCTGCTGTTGTTGAGTTCTTATCATCATCACCGCCAGAGACTGAAGCAGCAGTTGAGGTAGAAAACTTGAAGTCTTGTAAATTGAATCCGTTTAAAGAAACGTCCCTAAACAATGAATCGTCTAGGAAGGAGTTTGGTTGGAAAGCTAATGAATGTAATTGTGACTCTTCACCAGTATCTTCACCAGTATCTGCACCAGAAAGAATAATTTCAGGAGCTTTAACATTTATAGAGTTCCCACATTCAGATTGTGATCTTGAATTAGACTGTAACTTGATGGCTTCATGTTCCAGCTCTCTTTGTTCATCAATGGTAGCTGTTGACACAGATTTGGATCTCATTCTGGCTTGGATGCTGTTGTTTGCCGCGGATGTTATAGATGATGACAAGGAAGATCTGTGCAACCTTGGCGAACTGCCACTGCTTGCTGGATTAACAACTAGTACAGCATTTTCATTTCTCAACTTTCTTAAACCGTTGTTCAAAGATCCGTTAATTGATTGATTGAACGTATCAAATAATGAATTACGTCTTTTCTTTAACGCAGATGATGGTGTGGATGGTGGGACCAGACCACCAGTTCCATTTATAAAAGATTCTGCATCTAGGATGTTATGTGAGTTCGACGGAGGTACAAATTTGGGTGTTGCAGAAGCAGATGCGAACAAAGAAGGAACGTTGCTGTTCTTAGAAATAGAATTAGTTGATGAGACTGAGGATGCTGAACATGGTGGTTGTTCGGAACTTGAAGAACCTGACAATCTTCTTGATGATAACGAGGAAGTTCTTGAAACTGATGACAATGATGAGAAAACAGAAGATGGAGAAGATGGAGAATTTGATTTGTGTCTCTTTGAGTTCTTCTTCTTTGTCGATGATGAATTGGACAGCAAATTGGATGGATCAGTTGCAGGTGCTAAAGATGAATTTGCTAAACCTGATAAAGTTGGTTGGGAAATAGTACCAAACGCCGAATCCGCTGGTGTCTGGAAAGCTGACAAATCAAAGAATCCCGTATTAGTGTTGTTATTTGTCAATGTTGAATTATTGTTACTATTGCTCATGAGTGTAGATGACATTGGCTTTCTATCAAACAACGAAGTTGAAGTAGCCAAACTGTAAGAAAACAGCTTCAACTCATCATTTTGGATTGGATCATCTTCCAGCTTCAAATTCAGATTATTGTTTAAATGGTCAAGGATCGATAATATTAAGAAATTGCAGTTCTTGTAATCGATCATTGACTTGTAAATTTCAGTCAATTTCAAAATCTTTGAATTTAATAACTTGTCAGAATTTGAAGACGAATCCTTTAACGAAATAATAGAACACATGGTTAGCATATGGAAATTGAAACTATTCAATGTTAAGTTATCAATATTGACAGATGCATCGGTTGATGTGAGTATAATATCATAGGCGATCTCAATGTAACTGGACGATAAAGACTCTATCTCTTCGTTACCATTCTTCAACAAATTTGGATTATTTAGATGAATCAATATTTTGAAGTAATAGTAATAAGTCTTCAACTTATTGATAATTGTAGAGTTTTCATCGGTAAGTAATTTGTCAACATCGGCAGCCCAACTATTCAATGAAGAATCAACTTTGATTAGTTCGTCTTTGTTCGACGGAGACAACAATAAATTCATAAAATTGGTTGGAATCAAAGCTAGTAATGAAATTAACTTCAACGTAATTGTGATATCATTATGAATTAATTTGATAGATTCCAAACTTTTTGGCCCATTGCTTGAAAGGTTATCATCCTCGTACAATTCAATGCTGAAGTAAATTTTAAACAACTTAACCAAGATTTTGAAGCTCCAATATAGTTTCAATCTTTGAATTTTAGAAACTTGTGATAGATCATCTTTGAAAACTAATAAATTCGAGTTCTTGTTAAGGTTTAACGCTTTACTTAAGAACAGACAAATTTGTAAAACATCTCTTAGAAAGACAACACTGTATTGCAAGTTGGTTGTCTTTGATGAATCTAAGGAGACGTTGTAATTTTCAAATTTCAGGATATAATGGAATAGTAACAATGAAATTTCAAACTTATCAATTGATAAGTCGATGGTGAAATTGATATTCTTGAACAATAATTTCAAATTTTTAACATTAATCAATTTAATTGATTCTTCAAATTGATTTAAGGACTGTTTGTTTGGAATCGATGATAAATTTGTGTATTTCGGAGTTGGCAAAACAAACTTCAAAATTAAAATCAATTTGATTAGTAAATCCTGTTCCTTAGTATTGAATTCATGATACTTTTTTTTAATTTCACCGTTTTCAACATAAGTTGAACTTTCGAAAGTGAACTTATTGATAAAAGTTAAATAATCGTTATAGAATAATTCAAAATCTAAAATTGGGATCAATTTGTTGAAGTCACTGAAAAAAACCCAAATTAAATGATCGAGATTCTTTTTGTCCTTTGAAGGTTGCTCTTTGCTGTTGGCATTGTTGTTACTACTGCCATTATTTTCATCTAAATTCACTAATGGGAAGATTAACTTATAAAGAATCAAGTTCAAATATCTATTTAAATTCATATGATAATTAGCTAATATTTTCAATTCTTCTTCTTCTTGGGACGATTGATTATTCGGATAATTTGCTGAACTTGGAGAAACAGATTTCTTTCTGTTATCAAGCACGGACGGTGCTGCTGAAACATTAATAGTAGAAGAAGATTGATTTGTTGTATTTGTATAACCATTAAAGGAATTTAAATTCAAAGAATCTATACAAGACTGGAATGGTGACCTTAAAAATTGGTCAATAACTAGTAAACCATTTGAATTAACTTGAAACGGTTTCATTTGAGTGTTGCTGTCTTCAGATGCTGTTCTGGGAGTAATATCAGTTAGATCACCGTCAGTAGCATTTTCTTTTTTAATTGATTTCTCATCAAAATCGTTTAGAGATTGCATGTCATTGTTGCTGCTATCATCAACCATTTCGTAAATCATTTCGTCTTCAACATTATCATCGTTGTTATCATCATTATCATTATTGTTATCGTTATTATTATGTTGTGTATAATTGTTGTTAAATTTCAGGCCAGCAGCTATTGATTCGCCGGTTTCGGTAATGGCGGGTATTTCATTATGATTTGTTTGAATGTTTAATTTAGATTTTAATTCATTTAACTCAAGTAATAATTTATTTCTATCCAATTCCACGTCCAATAACTTCATTTCTAGATTCTTAGTATATCCTTTTGGGAATGAATTTCTAGTTAATTTATCAGAAACCAAACATTGGAATCCATCTTTCTCACAGTTTGTACATCTCGGGTTAACTTCGGATTTTCCACTACATTTGATCTTACGAGAACGGCATCTATCACAAGCTTGAGATATTCTTGTTCTACCATTGACAGGATTTTTTATGATATTCCAAGAGGATTTTTTCTTATTTGAAGAAGTGGAAGAAGTTGATACAGCAGTGGAGGGCTTGTTTTGAGAGTTCAAGATTGTACCAGCAGTGTCCTCCGTTTTAACAGATACATTTAACATGTTGGGCGGGGTGCTAAGACAACGTGAATAAACAGATAAACAAAAGGTGGAGTAAGGTGAATTTGTGATTTGTAATGTGAAAGTGAACTGGGGTATAAATGTCAGCGTATATTTCCCTTTTCAATTTGAGATTCAAATAAGAGATGGAGAGAAAAAGATATTGAACTAATGTTATTAATTGAACGAAAAATAAACATAAGGAGGAGAATGAAGGTTTTGCCCTTGTATATATATAATGTTACAACTATTGAACAATAAATAAACAGGTAAGATAACTAGGAGATGTGGGGCCAAAGCTGTCTTCTCGGTGAAAATTCGTTTGCTTTTACTTTTTCTTTTTATTTTCCCCAGAAAAAACAAAAGCAGTGGGAAACTATGATTTGTGATTTGTGATTTGTGATTTGTGCGCTGTGAGTGGCTGCAGCACTTCTTCTCCATCATCAGACAGGTAACAGGCAACAAACAACATCCAACGACCAACAGGCATTCCACTTCCATTTACAATTTAGGACACACGGACTCTTATTGTTATTAATGAAGCTAAATCCCGACTGCCGATTACGCTTCCTCTCCTACAACCACTCCGACAACACCCCATATAACCTTACGCCCTCCCCCATAGAGTCCCCCATAGAGTCCCCCACACACGGACACTTCTACACGCCCACACCCCTCGAACCCCGTTCTTACCGCGAAATCATTTTTCACTTTTTGGTAGTTAATTTCTGGGGAACAATAGGGCTTCAACGCAACACGCATGACCTTTTTCTCGCTTCAATTGCCTCCAGCCAATGAAACTTGATTGATATACAAACCACCCCAGAACTTTGTCACTTTATTGGCAAAATCTGTATGAACAAACTATTGGACTCAACAATTTACAAATATCATCTGATAAAAACAAACACGTCTAAGTTTTCAACTAAAACATCTACATTCGTACGATATAATTCACTTACTTCGTTATCAAAAAGTCTATTTTAGACCTGCAACTATCTCCATATGCACCAGTCAGCACCGTTCCAAGCTCGGGGCTCGGAAATGAAGGTTGGCTGTCCGTCGGGCCCCGTCCCCGTTCCCGTCCGTCAACATTTGGCTCGGCACAGCTATCTGTTTTGTTTCCCAGTCCGCAGGCAATCGCCACTACCACGTAATACATAGTGTAACATAACAGCTGTGTAACCAATAGCGTATGAATGTACCTGCACTCACACCTACACAATCCTCATAATTCCAGAACAGGCAACTTCAATGGCTTGCTTTATTGTACTACTTCTTTATTGCACCATTTCTTTGTTCTATGGCCGGGCATTCTTCATATTGGTCGATTTTAATTTACTAAATAAAGTCTTCCATCGTCTCCTGTAAGGCCCTCTGTCTTTCTTGTCTTACTACCAATAGATATATATGTATCTTTCCTTTTTCCACTCGCGTATGACATGAAAAATCGTTGCCTTTATTCCATTCATTCATTTATTATACCCCGGATTTTAATTACGAACACATTTCATCATCTGTACATTGTTCTTTAATTTCCTACCTTTGCTTTATTTTTAAACACGTCACAACAGATTTCCTATATCTTTCTTTGCTTTCTCTTATATAATACAAACCCACTCTTCGATACACTTACTACAGTTATAGTTTAGTAGCACATCTTCGCCCTAAATTCTTTCTTTATTCCTCTCCGAACTCAAGTACTCACTCATTAACCTGATTCTGTCCAATTTCCTTTGAGCGTCCCCATTTTACTACTTGCAGTTCAAAATCACTGGATAAACGGAACTATATGCAGAGCAACTTAATTATTCTTTTCAGAGCAAATTATTATTATTTTTCATTGACTACAATATTGTACTTCTACTGTAACATGTCTATATAAACTCGTAGACAGTTTATATTAGACACTCCGGGTTTGAATCCCATTCCATACAATCACCACCCAACAAGCCCCTGAATAACATGGACAACAGGTCTGATGGCTGCTAAAATCACCATCACTGTACCAAACAACGTGAAACTTAAACTGCTCATGGCTGCAGCTCTAGCGTCAACAGTTAACAAATGTGCAGTTGAAACAGCACCACAGTTGACACCTAAAGTAACACCTCTTGTTACAAAATCATTCTTTCTAACTCTCATGACTTCAAAAATCAAAAAATCACCGCACAAGACTCCTAAGATACCTGAGATGATAGTAGTAACTGCCATTAATTGATTCGAACCATCCAATGCTGAAACCAACGGTGTGCCTAAGGCCATTGTCACAGATCTACCTGTGAATCCAAGTGATCTTTCAGCAGATATACCTAATCTATAACAAACCGGTGGGTATATGAAAAATGACATGAACGAACACATTAAAATTGGTGGAATCAAAGAAGTGAAATATTTTTTCAAATCGTATCTGTAATTATACATAGCTAACGCTAAAGAAACGATTGAAATATCCATTAATGATAGTAAAAAGTCTCCTGCACCTGGTAACCTATGATAATTTTTCGAATCAAATAGGTGCAAATAAGTTCTTCCTGTTTTATAATGCCTTATCATTGCATAGAAATTTTGTCCTTTCATTAGACTGAAAATATAAAATATTAACAAACTCACTGAAAAACTTATTAAAATTGGATGTAAATATCTTCTCAAATTAGCAGGGAATAACATACAACATCTGAAAAGTAAAACTGCAACACTTAGTTGAAGTGGTAATTCATATCCAGTGGTGAAATAAATAGGTATACCAACGATGAAAATTATCATATAGACCAGGAAATCAAACCAAGTTATTATGAATTGAGAAGTTTTATTACTCTTGCTTTTCAATGAATTAATGGTTGAAACTGTTGAGATTGTTTGATTATTTATTGAGGCTTCAATCTTATCGCTGTTTAGGGCCTGAGTTTGTTGATTATTAAAATGAGGATGGTGGTGTGGTGCCCCGTTTTCACTGGCTCTTGTGATAGTTCTGGATAACTTGTGGTTTGTTGCCATTGCTTCTAGTGCCAAACCTTCATTACAATCGTTTATATACTTGAGCACAATCTCACCATTTTCATTGATATATTCATTTGTCTCTTGAAATGAAAGGTCATTATCGTTATTAGTATGATTATTAGTACCGTTATTGTTATCATTATTGTTATCATTATTGTTGTTGTTGCTGCTGTTCTCAACTTGACCCATTTCTAGATCAACTCCATTATCACCATCATTGGTAGTATTCTTCTCTTTACCCCATTTGAACGGGGTGCCACCACACTCGTCATAGTTGTAGGTACCTAGCAATATCTGCAACCCCCAAACAAAATACCCAATGAATGCATACCCGATCAAATACCCAACAACAAAGACAGCTGCGATAGTGAATGCTTCACCAACACTGACTTTATCGGCCAACACTAAAGTGACGAACGGAGGTGTGAAATAAATGTTCATCCAGCGTAATGCAAACCCACATGGGACTTCAATATATTTCAATAAATACTTCTCAGTGGCTTCTTCACCAAATAGAAAAGAATTGATAGTTAATATTGCAAACAATAAAAGCATCAAACAAACAGATGCTGGGAATTCTATAGTTGTTAATTTTATTATTTCATTTATTCCATACAGGGCCATCAACGTTATAATTGAACCTATTGTGACTAGTATGTATTTCTGATATATATGTATAAGGATTGGTTTTACTGATTTTCGTAAACTGGTTAAAATATCATTTGTGATTGTTAACTTGTGGGATTGGTCTGGTTTTATTTTACTAGTCATTTTGTGAGTATTTGGTGGTTTTCATATGGTATGCTATTATTATGCTGACTTTGTGCAGTAGTTTGTAATATCAGGAATGAATATGTAGATTAAGCTAAAAAACAGTTAACCAACTATGAGAGTTTTATAAGTGATACAGTTCCAAGACAAATTAAAGATGGAAGTTAAAAAGTATATATATGAATCCACATTATGATCTAAATGGTTGAACGGAAAGAATATACTTAGTTTGATCATTTGTAGGTCTCTCCATCCTCCTAGGTCGACGTATGTTAAAACAAAGAAATCCTTCGAGAACCACCAACGCATACATGGGAAATGGGATTGATTTTTTTTGCTATCGCCAGAGCTTATCGGAGAGTGGGATGAATCATGAGGGACCGCGTGGGATCCGGAGCTTTGTTTCTGCCAACAGCGAGGGCATCCCGCGTTCTTCGTCCTTCCTCCGGGAGAAGAGGCGGGATGGGGCCCACCATGCCAGAGATCAACAATCCCTTTTAACTTTTAAGGGTCAGATCTGATGGTGTGTGGGTGTGTGTGCACTGCCCACAGTAAATTTTGCACGTTGGCTGCTGACGTCAGCAAGGAGGGTCTCATCTCCCGATGGATCAACAAACACAACAAAAACAACAACCTGATCTGCTTACACAGCCAGGAAATGACTTCCACTTCCACTGAGGTCAGCAATGATAGGCAACCAGAGTCTTTTAATACGTTTATTTGGATCGTCCATAATGTTATGAGACAGATATAATTTCAATTTCATTTGTTTCACCTGGCTATTTCCTAATAACAATCACAACCACAGGTTTACCTAACCTTATTTTCTGTTTGCATAGAAATATATATCTATAAACAATAGTAATAACTGATTGATCCGGATTAATTTGATCTGCAGCACAGATTTCAAAACACACACAAAACTTTCTAAGCAGCTTTAAACAGATCAAAACATCAATATCATTCGAGATAAAGTTTATTGTTCAAAGTCCCTTAGATTTTACTGAGCTTCTTCACACACTAGTGCATAACATACATGTATATATGCATATTGATATCCCAACACAAAGCATCCAAACATATATTTCAAGACAGCTAAGACCAACCTTTCTATTGAATTTACCATAAACAGCCAACCAACCAATTAGACAACATCTTCATAATAGCAAGAGATTTTTTTCACGAAAAAACATGGTGTCGGTGTCAAAATACTTCAGATACTACAAGTCAAGATTTCAAACGTATTCACAAAGAAATCAAGCTAGGGTTTTTATAGTTACATTTTTAACGATTAGTTTTATTGTTTTCCTATCGTCTTCATCTCCCTCTGACATTCAAAAAAATATCATACCTTCAAATTACACGTCATGGTTTAAGGATAGCTCACTAGGTAGTACTAGTGCCAAAAACAATGTTGCTGGTACTAAAGATCAACAGAATGGAATTGGAGACGCCCAACAAAAATTGCTTGATATGAAAATTGCTAGAATCAATTTATTCAAATCGATTTTCAAGATTTTAGAAACTAATGAACCAAAGATTAAATTAGATGAATTCGAGTACGATGAATCTTTACACGCCCAGGACGTTATGTTGTCATCCAAGTATTTAGCACAAATTGGTAAATTCCCTGCCGGATTTATTGAGGACGCCAGGAAATCACACGCAAATTTGGTCAAACAAATACCGGAATACAACAACGAAATCTCACAATATAAAGGAAACGGTGTTATAATCTTAGGTGGTGGCGATCAGTCTTGGCTAGCTTTGTTATCAACTAGAATGTTCCGTAGAATGGGTGGTTCTTTACCTGTTGAAGTTATGTTACCTAGAATTGCAGATTATGACAAAGACAGGGAGATTTGTGATGTTTATTTACCACAATTGAATGCAAAGTGTGTTGTTATCACTGAACAGCTAGGTCTCTCTGCTGGATCTGAAGAAGAATTGTTTTTCAAAGATTTTAACATCAATGATAATTCAATGTATAGATCGCTAGCGTTATTAACTTCCAACTTTGAAAACGTTTTATTGTTAGAAAGTGACAATTTGTTGATTAAACCATTAGATGAGTCAATTTTCAATTCTGAACCATTCAAATCAAATGGATTAGTGTTATGGCCTGATTTCTGGAAAAGAGTCACATCGCCGTTCTTCTACCCAGTTGCAGGCGTCAATGTTGAAAATACTAGAGTTCGTGACTCTATCATTGATTTACCAGAGGCCAAATACATTTCTACTTCCAAAGCTGACAGTGTTTTCCCTTTACACGATAGAAAATTCGCCATTCCTGATTCAACAAATGATTCTGGTGAAATGATGATCAACAAAAGTGCCCATTGGAAAACTTTAATACTTGCAGCTTTTTACAATTTATACGGTTATGGCTACTTTTATCCGTTATTAGCACAAACTCATGGGTCTGCTGAAAAGGAAACATTCGCTGCTGCCGCCACGGCTTTAAAAGCTCCTTTCTATCAAGTCAAATCACCAACTGAAGCAAATGGATTCTTCTACAACAATGAATTCCGTGGTGTTGGTATGCTGGAATTTGACCCTGTTGTCGATTACTATTCATTGAATTCGTTTGTTGACAAATATTCAGAGTCAAACCCTGATAAAGTCGGCGCTAACGATTTAAAGAGATATTTAGGTGAATCTGCTGAAAGACAGTCCGCTTTGTTCTTCAAAGTCAATTATCCAAGATTACTACCAATTGAATTGCTAAACGATAGATTCATCGTTAAAGAAAATGGGGATAGAATTAAGATGTTCGGAAATACTCCTTATTTCAACCAAGATTTAGAAATCACATTATGGAGAATAATGAACGATTATATTTGTCATTATGAATTACACTGTTCTTACTTAGAAAAACACTTTCATGATGGCAGTAGCAGAAAGAAGACAGGTTCAGGTAGAGCTGACTTCTGTGATGATGGCATGAAACAACATCTATTATGGTTAGCTGGTGGTAATTAGACACAGAAACATTCATTGACTAGCCAACTTCTGTGCTATTCGTGTTGCCGATATAATTTTTGAATTTTACCACGTCGTCACACTTGACATCACCAGATTAGGTTTTTTTTTCATCTTCCCCTTTGGCTACCCCACTTCCCATCTTTTGTGTTTTTTATTGGCATTTTATTTTTCGTTTCTCGTTTTTCGTTTTGTGTTTTCTGTATTTATAGTTTATGTATGCGGGTTACATCCCGTCCTACCTCCACTCCCTTTTTTGTCGTCATTTACCATTAATATAGACTTAATAATTTACTACTCTTTTGAGAATCCAAAAAAGGTTGATACTCGTAATGACACAATATTCCTCGAGGTGTTTGGGTTATGCACGTGACTCGCTAGGATCAAAACTATTGCCCTTTATCTGCTCTCCATATACTTAGAGTTCAAAAGGGACATTTAAATGCCAATGGGGTTGAGAGCTACTTTATTTTTATGCCGTTCAATATATCCTGTCCTACGTCTCTGCAATGAGTATGCAGAAGTATTTCTTGCAATATACCAAACTACAACCAGATGAAAAATGACACATATACAATATACAAAACAATGCCAAAGTACTTTTCGTATTGTAGCGAATGAGAACAATATGCAATTTTTCCGTATGGGCTCGAAACTCGGATTGGCCGATGAGGAGAAAAGACTATTTTGGAAAAGTTGGGAGGAAAGAATTTTATTGGCCGTGCATGGGGATTGGTGACAGTCCAGTAGTTTACTCCTACTAGTTACTAAGATGATGCATATAAGTATATATACAACTTAGCTGGGTGTTGAATAGTATACGCCAATAGATATATGAAAGATGAGATTGACATAAATTGCTTTGTTATAAACAGCAATATTTAGCCTATGTATTTTGACATCAAGGGACTTAGTGGGCTGTTGATTCAACAACGGTTTCTCCCTGCACTTGCTGCCAGATCTCCCCGGGACGTTGCGCTGCCTGCGTTTCCCCTTTGTTCTTCATCTCACGTCGGTGCGAAAAAGAAACAAAAAAATTGCCTTGTTGCTCCTTCGAGAGACGATGAGGTTTGGTACTGTTTGAGTAGTTAAACAAAGAGGAAGACTCTTTATAAACAGTTCTATTGCCTTATGTATACACCACCATCATCATAGCGACTATTAGTTTACACTGCAACTCTATGACCATCTCTAGTATCTTCTTCTGTTTCCCCCCTCTAATGGGTGGTAAATTGTCCAACCCCCCTTACTCCCCCCAAAGAGCCACGAAGAACAGGCCAGTATACAAACTCCGAGTTCGCCTGACCTGCTAAACTTTTTATTGCGTCCCCGACCTGACTTCTATAAAAGTCTTGTTCTTCGCCCTTCTTTGTATTGCTTAGGGGACCCATCTCACATCCTACAAAATAAGCAACTCTCTTTTTGACATTAATTAATCTTGTTCAATATCGTCAGATCACCAGCGATTTGATATAATCTGATCTGATACATCCTACCCCAAAAGCTTACATCGTACTAAAAGACAAAAAAAACTGTCCTCATATAAAGAAATAATTTTTTTAATCACACTATATAACTTATATCCGAAAAAGTCCAAACCCTTAGCATATATATATTGAATGACAACATTTGAAGTGAGCTCCCCATCATCAGATATACTAAACCCATCTTCAAGTAATAGCAAAAGCAATAGCAAAAGCAATAGCAACAGCAACACAAACAGCAATGGTAACAATAATAATGCCCCAAATGAGTTCTTATTGGCCCAAACTCAAAAATTGGAAGAATGTACAAAGTTATCACCTTTACCTTATGAATTAATGGATAAAATTTTACGTTATACATATTTCAATGATATTGAAAAAGTTTACTCTATAAATTCAAATGTTAAAAGTTTTGGAAAATCAATATCCATGGTTAACAGTGAATTTTACTTGCTAAGTTTGAAGTATCTTTACAAATATGCAAATTTTACAAGATCGACTTCATTTGATAAATTTTTGAAGAACTTACAACATAACCCATATTTAGGTAACTACGTTCACTTTCTAGATTTTTCTGAGTTTACTTCCGTTGGGTTAGGCAGAACTGGGCAGATGATGCATGATATTCAGATGGTGACAGATCAGACCATTATGGAATGTTTATTGTACACTCCTAATCTAAAAGAATTTTTAGCAAGTGAAAGTATTCAAGGCGATTTAAACCAGCAGATTATTGACTACTTGTTTAACGATCTCAAAAACTTGGAAGCCATAGATTTTTGTGGTTGCAGTGGATACAGCTTCATTGAAAGTTTAAGAAATTTAACAGTGAATGAGAACAACAGCTTGAAAAAATTATCATTTCACGATTGCACGGATATTCAACCTGATCCTTTTACCACAATTCTTTCAAAGTTAAACGTCTTGGAAAGATTGGATTTAATGCATACGCAAATATCAACGAAGATCCTAGCTGAACATTTAAATGAAAACGCAAGGCTAACACATTTATCATTAGCAAGATGTTCACGTCTTGGAACAACAAGAGAATTGATTGAATTTTTAACAAAGCATCCAACAGTGAGCCGTGGTACTCTAAGATGGCTGAATTTGCAAGTTGATCAAAATATCGCTTCTCCTTTCAATCAACACACTTTGTCATTCTTGTTGAGGAACATGAATGCTCCAGAGTTACGTTACTTAAATTTGAGTGGTATTGAAGTTCAATACAAACATTTAGAACTCATTGCTGAAAAATACCCACAAATGGAAAGTTTGGTTCTTTCTCACTCTCAAATTACCATTGATGAGCTTTTACTATTTTTACCAAATTGTAAAAGTTTGAAGTTCATTGATTTAGTGGGAAATAAGAATATAACAAGATGGTCTTTAGACAACTACAAATTACTTACATATTGCCCAACATTAGAGGCCATTGAAGTTGATTACAAAGTCTGTGAAGTTTTAGATGACACTAGTAAAAAAATAAGGATTTACAATACGGTCAGTAATAACGTCGAGATTTGGAAAAGCTTCAACGATAACGGTCAAGGTAGAAGAGCATGGATTTTCAAATTGAACGACGAACAATTGAAAAAAGAATTAAATGGTCAACCTTTAAACTTCAACAACAATGCAATCTACTTCGATATTAATACAGGTGAAAAAATCTTCCAAAAGATTAAGTTTCCAACTTTCTTGAAATACGCTTCAAGAAAAATTAACTGTTCAAAAGGGCTTTTCAAAAGTATCCAACAAGCCCATTTACAAGAAGAAACAGTTGATACTACATTAACATTAAACAACAACTCAAGTACATTATCACTTGCAAATCTAAACCAAGCACAGCCTGCGATTGTTTGTGCAACAGAAGAAACACTCCCACCGCCAACAACTAGCAATACCACTTCTGCTAATGATGCTGCAAATGACGAAGACGCTGAAGACGAGGATGGTGAATTCGTTGAAGAGTGCGATCCAATGGTTGCTCGCTATGATACTTTCCCTGTTGAATTCTCTGAAAGAGGTCTTTACAAGTACTATTCATTAAACAAATGATTATCCAGAATTATTCGTTTCTAATAGTTTGTTTTGTTCATTTACATCTTGTATTGTTCAATGTGCAAAAGATTATGTTCTTCATCTTTTTTTAATGTTGCTAAATTTTATCGAGTGATCGTTTTACCTTTTTTCTACTTCAAATTCACAGTTTGGGGGTCATCGCTTGCTTATAGCTCCTTTTCTTTTTTAAATAATCTTCTTTTCTATATTAATATATAACAATCTTCATTAATTTTTCAAGTACTCTAACGGAATCATATGCGGTTTATAAGAAATGTTTACATTGTAAACTGATGCCCCAAAAAACAGTAAAAGCTCAGAAGACGGTGGATCATTGGAACTTCAATTTTTTCGTGTGCGGCTCATAATTTCCCGTTTTTACAAAGTTTTACAAACAGGAGGTTTTAAAAAAATTAATCTGGAAATTTGAGATTTATATGGAAAGCTAGCCTGTAGTTAAAGGAACCATAGATTTGTTGTATTTAAGACAGCATTAATACCAGCAGCTTCTTTTATATAACATCAGCAAACTATCACGTTAGTTAATTTCTACTTTGCTGTTTAAAGAAGCCTCAAAAAAATAAATTGAAAATGTCAACAAGACGCCCAAAGTTTTCTAAATCTCAATTAGAAGATGATGCTTCTGACCATGAATATGAGCTTGATAACTTACTCAAACGAAAAAAGAGTAAGTCTCGGAAAGCAAAAAGCGAAACCAAAGATTCAGATGATGATGATGAAATGGCTACGTTATCATTTGGTGCATTAAGCACTGCACAGAAGAAAATAGAAGAAATGGATAGAGCTAAGAAATTGAAAAGGGCCACTACAAAAGGAAGGAAATACCATTCTGATTCAGAGTCAGAATCGGATTCAGATGGACCACCTTCAGAAGATGGCGTTGACGACTCTGAAGATTCCGAAGATGAAGGCGGGTTTTTTAAAGAGGATGACAAAGGCAAGATTTCAAGAAAACAACAGAACGGTATTAAAAAAAAGAAAAATAAGCATGCACCTTCCGAATCGTCTTCTCGTCAAAAAGTCAGTAAAATCCGTGATGTCCCTGGTTTATTAGAAGGTACGAAATATGCATACACCAAGCATCGTGATATTAGATTCGATTCTGCTTACGGTAAGGTTAATTTGGGTGAAGTGCGGAAGAACTATTCCTTCTTGGATGATTATAGAACTAAAGAACTAGGTGACATGAATTCCTTATTGAAGGATCCAAAACGTGCCAGAATGTTAAGCGAGGTTGATAAAGAGGACATCGAGTATCAAATAAAGAGTACGAAATCTAGATTGGAGTCCTTGAAGAATACGGATATGGAGAAAGCTGTATTTAAGAAATACAAGAAGGAAACGGGTAGAGAATTTATAAAGAGAGGTGAAAAGAGAAAGTTGATCCAGGTTGCTAGATTTGAAAATATGAAGGGTAATCAAAGAGAAAAGGCTATGGAACGTAAGCGTAAGAAGAAGTTGGGTAAAGAAATGAGACAATTTGAGTTCAACCATCATGGTGGGAATAGAGATTGATCATCTTCATCTAAATGCTGCTCGTTTATGTATTTATCCATTTATACGAAGTCTCTAGTGTACTTAATATTTTATTTTACGACTAAATTACAGGTTTAAAAAGTAAAGGTCGAGGTATTTTGGGAGTACAGTTAGTAAATCAAATATATATCGAACAGAAGTCTTCTTCTGAATGTGAAGTGAAAGACAAAGACGTAAAAAAAACAGAAAATATATAAATAAAAGGGGAGTAAAAAGGCACAACAAATCATGTTCTTTCAATCATGCTAGCAATAGACCTACAAAAAAAGATATTAAAAATTCAACAAAAATTCAAGCAGATTTAGAAATCAAAGTTGCTTCACAAACAATCAACTTTATGAAAAGAGAAAAAAGACACCCATCAAAGAAAACATTATTCTTCACGCCGATTTTTTTTATGCTTAATGTTCTAGAATGGTCAAGTTACCAGTTATGACAACGTTTTCCAAAATAGAACCATTTGGAATATCGATTCTTTGACCTTCAGAACAAACAATAATAACAGTACCCTTGAACTGAACACCTTTACCAAAGAAAACGTTACCGGTAACAGTTAAGTGATCTAATTCCAAAATCTTTGGCATATGTGGGATTCTTTGTTGGAAGTTTGAAACCTTTTTGAAATGAGAGCCTAATTTGATCAATGGGGCACCACCGAATCTAGCAGCGTCTAATCTTAATGCACCATGTTGCAAGTCAAATAAATCTGACTTAACTAACAATAAATCTGAACAGGTCTTGACCGGTAAGAATCTGGATCTTGGAACAACAACACCGTGAGCGTTGGAGAAGTGTCTAATGGCAGCACCAACAGCGGTTTCTAATTGTAAAACGCTCATTTCAGAGTTACCGACAGAGATGGACTTGGAGTTTGGAATGATTTCCATTTCTAACGCATTAGCTTCGACCAACTTCTTGATAGCCTTTAAGTTAATCCATAAGTTATTGGTATTGAAGTTGGTGAACTTCTTAATCGACTTGAATTCTTCAACATGATCCTTTGGAACTTGAGCAATTTCTAATAATCGAACTTGACCATCATAATTGATCAAAGTACCACCCTTAACATCGGCTCTAGTCTTGTCAGTTAATTCCATGATGTATTCGGCACCAGTTTCAATCATGTGATTTAAAATCTTAGTATCGACGGTTGCACCTAAGTTATCACCGTTGGAGACAAATAAGATTTCCTTACCTTGCTCTAATAATATATCTAATTCACCTGATGAAACTAATGATTCAAACAAATCTCCATGACCAGGTGGGTACCAAGCATCTAAACTATCGGACATTGATTGAGGCACAGGCAGTAAAGAATCTTTGAAAATTCTTGGGTATCTGGATTGGTTGAAAGTCTTGATTCTAATTCTGTGACCTTGATACTTTCTGACGATCAACTGAGTATCATCATTCGTGTTGAAAGAGTTCATTAATAATAATGGGACATCAGTATCGTACGTTCTGTTCAAGTGTTCAATTTGTCTAACTGATAAGTCCAAGAAGGATTGACCATCTCTAACTTCGATGACAGATTTTGGACCAACACAACCCATGGAGGTTCCTAAACCACCATTCAACTTCAAAACAGCCAATTTAGATATGTTTGAGGTATCATCGTTGGCTAAACTGGTGTAGGCAACAACTTCATCAGGAGTTGGGGATCTAATTCTATCCCAGTCTAATGTGGTACCAGAAGCTTTGTCGGCCATGTATCTTCTAAACAAAGAGAAGAAAGAATCCATTTCATTTTCAAATTTGGCTTGAACTTTAGGATCCTGAACTTCATCAATCATTCTATTCAATGAGTTCCTCATTTGAGAGGCAGCAACATTGGTTGATGTGTTTTCAAAAGCATAAGTTGATTGTGATTTAGCGTGTTTACTCATATTGTTTGTAGAGGGAGTGGGGTGGTTTATAAACGGAGAACGAAGTCTAAATCAAATTCAATTCAATTAAGAGGAAGTAAGTAGTCTGAATCTATAATTTGAATAGAATTGAAGCCAAAGCTCTTTTGGGTTAGTCCGGGACAACAGTAGATTGTCTTAGTAGAGCAACCTTGCAAAGGTCAAACAGGACACTGGTGCCCATGTTTGTAAGTCATTTTCTGAGGAACTAATCGAGATGGAAATGAACTCTCGAAATGAAAACAAAACAATCTCGGGTCATCCAAGAAGAGATTTCCGTCGGGCGGTGTGTGTGGATGAGGAGGGTGGTTTCTTAGTTCCCTGCTGCATCACAGGTCCCTCGCGCGGGAGACCGAGGGAGTGCCTTCGCCTGCGGGAATGAAAGCTGGTAGGGATACATTCGGACACAGTCTAGAGTCCTCTCTGTATGGATGGATGTAAATATAGCACACCAGTAATCTATTCCCCCACCAGGAGACCCACAATAAAAACACGCTCTCTGAAATACATGTAGTCTTTTTGTACAGACCTCGCAAGTGTGACACTGCTGATTTCATCATCTCCATATAGTAATTGTAGTTCATAGCTTGCACCGGTTTCCGACAGTCATGAAAACAAGGAGATATATGTTGCTAGCATCCGGTTATCAATATAAGCAGATCCAGTATCCAGTCAGGTGACAGGAAGCTGGAAATGGTACAATGAACCCTTTCAATCCAAAAATGCGCCCCTCCCCCCTGCCAAAATCCGGTGTGGTGACAGCTAAGTCCAAAAAAATTGCCACTTTCTCTTACCCCACGAATTATATAGCCGGCCGGCACAATAATTACTAGAATCTTCTCTTTGTCACCTCACCATATGTGTCACCAATAATCATCTGTACTACGTTCTGATTATCCATATCCAAGTGAAGTGTTTGCAACTAGAATGTACTATCTAGTTTGTGTATTATATATAAGGTCGTATTTTTACGAGTAGCTTGTTTGATTGTTACTGGAAAGAGCTGGTAGGGGCGGACCAAATTGTGATGAATGTCACTGTATTTGTGGTCATCGGTTCGTTATTAAATCGCTTTCATTATATTTATCTAGAGTCTTACTTGTCACCTGATTTGGTTAAATATATGGTTACGATCTTTTATATATTCCGGTTATTATTTGACTATCTAGTCTATTAGGGGTCAAGGTTGTTTTATCAAAACGCTGTAAATCCTGAGCAACTTCGATTTATTCGTGTTGAAGTTTTTCCGAAAGTATAGATCGATGCAACTCTGTTTAAATTTAGTCTCTCCTCATATAACTGATGACAGTTCGAGTGTAAACTGGAAAATCCACCATGAGTATGTCGATGCTAGCAGTTGTAAAATCCCCTCTTTATCCTCAACCGATTTATTAATGTCGAGGAATTTCAGAACCAGAGATGCAAATGTAGTTCATCCCTTTCTATAAAATTGTGTGGATTATCGCTGAATTTTAGAAGTCGAGCAATTATATTATGATCTTGTGAATGAAATGACAAAATTTGGTCTCTGACTTTGGAAGTGTAGTAATTTTACGTGACAACTTTCAATATAGATTCTAGTCATGACTAGATGGCGCAGTGCCCTATCCTGTGGTGTGTCCCACATACTTTTGGAATCGGGACCATTGAACTTTGAGGCTAAATGTATATGGAGTCGTTTTAATCACAAAGAGAAGTTAGAACAGATTTATCACATATTAAAACTGAACCCTATTCGTTCGAGTCTCTCCGTGGACCTCAGTTGAAGTTGCATCCACCTATCTTATTTGTAGCTCCGGGTATGCATTCTTGCCCACCTATTGTAGAATTGGTGTTGGAGTTGTTAAGACGTTCCTGGAAGGATTAAATAAGCCCAGCCAGTTCCTTCTTTGACAGGTTTTTTTTGTATTTCACTTAAATTTTGTTAGAACAATAGAGTAACTTGTGAATGTCCAACTTGGTACGTTTATAACAAGCTAGAAGGAAATTTCTTCCGAGGTGGAGTTGCAACTTAGCGCCTTTCGTAATTTGAAAGTCTCCACACTTTTTTCGGAGACAGAAAAAAGTTAAGAAAAGATATAGCTGATCAAAAAGTACTCGATTACATTGAAGATAACCCTTTTCCTTTGAACAGGCAAGCTAATATTTTGCCGGTTACTGGTGGACGTCTATTGAAAGAAGGAACGTAAATAAGGTTAAATTTATTCGAGTGTTCCTAAGTCTTAGCTTAATTAACTGTACGTAAATTAACAACACATGATCTGTTAATGAATCTATATATTTGGAGAGTGAACTGAGAAACGTGCAGAGGGCCTAATTGGCATCATTGGACTCTATACACAAAAGTAGTCTCATTACAACAAACAGCTTGTCATTGCTTCAAATTTGGAGGCGCACTCTTCGCTGATCTCAGTCTCGGAGTTTCGATGTGGGGAACCCGATGAGATCTGAGATGAGACGAAGAAGATAACTATTCGAACCGGTGCGATGGACTCACCCGTCACCTTTCACCCTTATAAAGGGTTTTGGTTTGAAATATTCAGCCTGGTATTAGAAGATACACACAGTAACATACGTAACTTCCAGATGCAAAGGCAAAAAGGTCACTTAGAGACAGGTCAACAAAAGGTTATGAACGTTACCCAAATAGAAAATAGAATGAATAACTTGGAGCACCAGGTTATTCGGTGAGATACCCCGTGTAAATGATATCAAGGTCTTCCCGGAGGAAAATACGACAAAAACTCCTAACAGTTAGGGTAGGAATCCGTTGAAATTTCTACGAGAGCTTAATTTTGACTCGAGAAGGGTTGCAAAGTTCATGATTCTTTGGGAAATTAATATTATAACAAACTGGGATGGAGCGCATTTGACGGGCCATACCAATAGATTTACCGTTTTCCAAGTAGGCATGCATCGCTCCGAGTTGGCGCTTCCCCGCCAAAGGCTCCGAGACCATCTTATGTCAATTAGGCGAAGTTAACTCAGCTCATACCCAAAGAGTCTTTTCATTGAAGAATTTTGATTTTTAACTACTTTCCAGAATTTTACTTAATCTAATACACAAACACACGTTCTACAAAATTTTTTCGTCTCATAAATCCTCTAGAGTGAAGGAGCATAAACAGTCAAATTGGAGCAAAAACAGAAAGCTTCAAAACCTGCAACCTCAAGCGGTTTCGTTTGTGCATGCAAGCTTTGCAGCCTGCCAGATCTGAATTATTGCTAATTCATTTGCTGTTACTTTTAATTATACCGTTTTACCGAGCAGAGCAATTCAGAATACCTTCACAAACTTTCAAGTATGATATACACAATGAAATTACAAGTAAAACTGGACCAATGCCATTCTTAGGCCACATGTAAGCAGCCAGTTTTTTTTATAAAAATAAAAATATAGACAAACTTTGGATAAGATTAGAAAATTAGTGGATAAAAATAAATGTTATTCAGTTGAAAAGGTTTTCGTGCAAATGTAAACTGTAAGGTGTGATGTGTCTAGAAGGTAAGAAATTGCTAATTTCTTCTTGTTATGAGGTTCTACTATACAGATAGCAGGTATCGATTCCCTAGGTAAAACCCACGTCTATAAAAACTTAGTAAATCAACAAACTAAAGCAGTAAACGGTCTTTCTTCCTTCATGATATCGTTATCGGAGTATAAAAGACTTAAGCTTCTCCACATACAGCAGTTGATATAGGTCAGATAAAAAAACTTACCTTAACGTCTAATGAATTTCATACCATGGTCGACTATTACAAAACTAGTCCCTATTTTCCTCTTTATTTCTCATAATAAAAAGGGACTTTTTCACCGAAGGCTGGAAATGGCATTGGTTTGCCAACGCCAATAACTCTCTTGGGAATGCCTTGCGTAAGAGGTGGAGGCCGGTTAAAAGAGCGAAAAATTAAAAATCACTCACCAACAGGAAACCTGCTAAAAATGGACAACGGCGACACCTTTCTTGGCTGCGAATGATTGGGACCGAGGACTTTACGAACCTATCACTAGTAGGAGGAGATGACCTAGTCACTGTTGCTTGAACATAAATTACCCCGTTTGAACCTCATGTATTAGTCACTTATAAGATACCATTATGTAGCTAAGCACTTAGTGAACACACCCATCTGCACAGCATAAGCCTTTTTGGATGATCAAAGGTCATTAGGCTTATAAATTTGTGCTGAGTTGACAGTGTCCGGGATTAGCTTGTCACACTACCTCATCGCATCACTCCCAACAAGGCAATTTTCATCATTGGGATGCCCCATAAAAATACAAGAGCGCGACCAATGTTGGCCTAGTCTACCTGTCAGGAGTGCTTTTAAGATCATTTATCTTTGACCATTTGTTGCCATTTTCCGACAGACCGTTTTATTGATCACCAAGCATTGAATAATTGAGGTATTTTGTTCCCTATCCTGTAATCATTAAAAGGCAGGTGTTTGTGGCAAATGAGAAAGTGGACGAGAAACGCCTCAAACAAACTCGACTCCTCTTTCTTATTATTGTTTTTGCGCCTCCCGTCTGTAAGGCAAGCTTCCACTACCCCATACATTGAAGTGTGTTATCTCTTTTATAGTCGGACGATTTTAGCAATTTTTTAAATCAGTTGAATATTGATTTGTTGATTAGTTTATAAAACTAATCTTTTAACAACTAACCAATTTATATACATTTTGAAAAGCATAATTTGAAAACTTTGCACGATGCCTCCTTCTTTAATTGCCGCCAGTCTAACCCCGGCCATATGAGTACTAGACCCCAAACTCCATAGCGTCTGCACGGGGCGCTATTCTAATTTCTTTTGAGGCTTTTCTGGGACTCTCAATGTGACCGAAAGCCTCACGAGTCAGAGGGTTTACAAGTTTGTTATAGATCCAAAAGGGTATAAATATACTGATATTCCTCAACTATTCTCGGACTTGTTTCACCTTGTGAAGAACCCAAAAGCCTTAGTTCTACTTATATTTTAACTAATTTACGATCAATTGTCAAGTCTACCTAATACCTTAGAGTTAGGTCTTTACTGAAAGTAAAATACCAGACAAAAACCAAATCAAACCAAATCAATTTGCCCTATCATGCCCTCTGACCTTTTAACATCAACGTTATCTGGTTTAACCATTCACAACAACTTCAGCGCTTCATCTTTCCAAAATGTTGCCAACTCTGACTTGGAAGGTTCTGGCTACAAATCAACCACCTTCAAGGGTAAAGAACAACAAATGTCTGAAGTTATGGATGCTTTAGATGCTACTGGGTTTATTCCAGAAGCTATGATTGAACCTGAGACCAAATGGTTCTACGAAAGTTTAGGTATTGAAGACAACTACTTTGCTTCTGAAACAGTTGGTGCTATTGTTTCTCACATTTTAGCATTATACTCCGCTAAGGTTGATGCTTTTGCTAGAGGTTTAACCGACAAACCATTCTTACACCACAGAAGAGAAACTGAAGACCATGCTGTTTACTTCGATGCTGGTGATTCAGAAGAGTTTGAACACGAAATCGATGATAAGTATTTAGATATTTCTGGCGATGCTGCTTACAGAATGGAATCATTTGCTTCCGTTTTGCCATCTGGTGATACTGTTAAATGTCAATTTGTTTACAAGTGTGACTTTGTTAATCCTGCTTCTGCTACTGGGTTATCGATTGAATCAATTGGCGATAAGACGTTCTTAGCGACTGCCACCAACCATACCAAAATTTTATACTCTGAAGTTTTATCTGAATTAAAATCTACAGAAGGTCCAGTCATCAAGCATTTTGCCGTTGCCGCTACTGGTGAACAAAGAATCATTATTGGTTACCGTAGAGGAAGTTCTCCACGTTATAATTCTGCCTTGACCACTTTAGCGAACTACTATAAGGTTGATTTAAAGAGAAAATATGTCGAAAACTTCTCAAATGGTTTCTCCATTGTTTCAATGTACATCCAACAAACTGATGCTGTTGCTCCAGAAATGACTATTTACCAAATCACCAAAGAAGCTTCTTTATTATACTGTATTCCAAACAACATGTTTTATAACAAGTTTGCCAAAGGTGAGATGTCTATTCAAGAATCTATCTATGCTCACTGTGGTGTAATCTTTGTTACTCACTTCTTAAACAGATTAGGCCCAGAATTCAAATCATTGAAAAGTTTGTTATCACCATCCAGTTCTCCACAACACGCTGAATTAATCAGCAAGATTAAAAAGAGATTGACTACTGAAACCTATACTCAATCATACATTGCTGAATGTTTCGAATCGAATAAGGATTTGATTAGCCAGTTATACCGTCACTTTGTTGACACCCACTACATCAACCTTTCAATGGAAAGAACCTTATCATACCAAAGAGTTTCAAAGATTGATCCAATTACCAATGATGAAGAATTTGAAAAGTCGTTAATGAAGTCTTGTTCAACTAACGAAGGTTACATGCTTGTTTTAAGAGCTTTGTATTCTTTCAACAAGAGTATTTTAAAAACCAACTTCTTTGTTACTTCCAAGATTGCATTGTCATTCAGACTGAAACCAACTTTCTTACCAGAAGATGAATATCCAAACACTCCATACGGTATGTTCTTTGTTGTTGGTTCTGACTTTAGAGGTTTCCATATCAGATTCAGAGATGTTGCCAGAGGTGGTATCAGAATTGTTAAATCAAGATCTTTAGACAACTACTTGGTTAACATGAGAACATTATTCGATGAAAATTACAATTTGGCTAGCACACAACAAAGGAAGAACAAGGATATTCCAGAAGGTGGCTCCAAGGGTGTTATTCTATTGAACCCAGGTGCTGCTCAAGACAGACCAAAAGACTGTTTCACCAAATATATTGATTCGTTGCTAGATTTGTTGATCGTGGATCCAGCAAAGGAAGCTATTGTCGACTTATACAATAAACATGAAATGTTATTTATGGGTCCAGATGAAAACACTGCTGGTTACGTTGATTGGGCTACTTTGCATGCTAGAGCCCGTGGTGCTGCTCTAGGTTTCCCATGGAAGGCTTTCTTCACCGGTAAATCTCCATCTATTGGTGGCATTCCTCACGATGAATATGGTATGACTTCATTATCTGTCAGGGCTTACACCGAAAAGATCTACGAGAAGCTTGCTATCACTGATTTGAGTCAAATTACCAAGTTACAAATGGCTGGTGGTGATGGTGATTTAGGCTCCAACGAAATCAAATTATCAAAGGATGAAAAATACGTTGGTATTGTCGATGGTGCCGGTGTTATTGTTGATGAAGACGGTATTGATAAGGAAGAATTAATCAGATTGGCTAATTTGAGAAAGGGTAACGACCACTTTGACAAGTCTAAGCTAGGTCCAAAAGGTTACGTTATTTTGATCGATGATGTTGATTTCGTTTTACCAAATGGTAAGGTTATTGCTAGCGGTTTGACTTTTAGAAACAACTTCCATTTAACTTTACAAGATAACTATCCACCAAACTTCATTAAATTGTTTGTTCCATGTGGTGGTAGACCTAACTCCCTTGACGCTAACAACGTTCAAACTTTAATAGAGCAAAAGACTGGTAAGTCTATCATTCCATTCGTTGTTGAAGGTGCTAACCTATTTATTACTCAACCAGCTAAATTGATTTTAGAAAAGGCTGGTGCAATTGTCTTCAAGGATGCTTCTACCAATAAGGGTGGCGTTACTTCGTCATCGTTAGAAGTTTTAGCTGCTTTATCATTCGATGATGCTGGTTTCTTGAAACACATGTGTGTCGATGCCACCACCAAGCAAGTTCCAGAATTCTACAAGTCTTATGTTAAAGAAGTTCAAAAGATTGTTGTTAGAAACGCCAAGAATGAATTTGAAATGTTATGGACCTTGAAGGAAGAAACCGGTAAGACATTCAGTAATTTATCAGATGAACTATCGGTTGCTATCAATAAATTGGCTGATGAATTAGCTTCATCCAAAGAATTATGGGACGATGACGTTAAATTCAGAAACGATGTTTTAGTTGATGCTTTGCCACAAGTTTTGCTAGGTCAAATTGGTATCGATAATATTTTAGCCAGAGTTCCAGTTACTTACTTAAGAGCCATTTTCGCCACCAGATTAGCTTCCGAATTCGTTTACACCAGAGGTATTGACACCAACCCAGCGAAGTTCTTGGAATTCATTTCTTCGTTAAAGAGAAAGTTCTTATAATTGTGTTTTAATTTTATTTCTTTTATACTTATAGAGAACCAAAAAATGCTTTTATGTTATTCGTTTGATTTTTTTATTTTATTTCGTTTTATTTATGCCTTCTTGAGTTTAATTTGTTTTTCAACCCCCGTTTTCGCTTTATTCAATATCATTTATAGTTTGCTAAGTTCGTTTGATTTCTTTTTCTACATCACATATACAAAGAGTCACGGAGTTTATTCCGTTTATTTCACTTAATATATATATTATGCATTTTGTCAACTTCAACTCTCCAGAGATACTCTCCAAAACTGTTCGCAACTTCATATATACAAATTCCACCACCGGTTTATCAGCCTTAATTTGCTGCTTCAGACTCTTTAGCCAATTCCAACTCAACCCTTCTATTAGCTTCGTAATCAATCATATTTTCCTCCATAATTTTATTACCAATGGAATCCGCCATATAAGCAACAACAAAAGTTGTGACGCCTAAATATAACTTCCACTTTAACGGTAACGATTTATATTTTGCCAATAACCCTTGATTCGGCGTGTACTGTTTCTGATGATGATAATGGGT
This sequence comes from Ogataea degrootiae, assembly GCA_019232045.1. Lineage (NCBI taxonomy): Eukaryota > Fungi > Ascomycota > Pichiomycetes > Pichiales > Pichiaceae > Ogataea > Ogataea degrootiae. Next base: position 85,831 of record JAHDIT010000037.1, read on the forward strand.
ATTACTACTTGACATGTTCTGTTTCATTTTCTTTTGTGTTATTTTTGCTGGTTTTGAATCTTCTGAAGGTTTGTGGGGGTAGTTTTCTGACATGATGGGTTTTCTGGCAGTATTGTCTTTTGTTTTCAATTTGTTCCTGACTGGATCTCTTCTATTGTTATAAGATGGGATTAACAAGAAGCTTACAAAGTATGTTAATGAAAATTAAGGGTTACCAGTTTCATCCTACTAGTCATTTTGATCCAAGACAAGTCAATAAATACGCCATATATTTGCATATATAGATTAAGTTGTGGAGGGGTATTCAGGACTAGGAATCAAACTGGAGAACTCACAGGCACAGCCCTGAAATAGCAACTGCACGTGATTTCAGATTAGCAGACACTCAAATAGAGTTATTAAAGTACCTGCATATGTGAATGGCAGTCTAAAACCAATTTTTGACCCAATTAAGTTGCCCTGTTCCATAGTTGTGCATCGTGCTGTTCAAGTTATAAGTGATATGTTTAGTATAGTGGTGGTGGTTGCTAATCCAAGTGATTTGTCGGACGTCAAAATTGTGAGACATTTTCCCAAATTTTGTGATTAGTTTAGCAGAAAAAGTCCATTTATAACATGTAATTAATAAATAGAAATTCCAACGATAACTACTACCCTTTTCTTTGAACAAATCAGTAACGAAACTAAGATCATTGTCACCATGATTACTTTTGAAAGTACATGCTTACATTGAAAGTATCTAAAAAAGACTTCGTAATTGTATCAACATAAAAAAACACACAAAAGCTAAATATAAGATAATAATTGCCTCGTAATAAAAAACCTAGCAAAAGCAAAACAAAAACCCATCATAGTCATAAAATCATAAATACAGCATCACAAGAGCAATTATCAATATGTATAAGCATAAAAAATGAAAAGAGACTATATAGATAATTTCATTCATTGCTATCAAGTCCAAACAAAATAGTAGGAGTTAACAACGAAAGAAATATAGCAAATTAATGAATAACCAACAAAGAGTATCCAGTATCAAACTGACTCAAAAGCTAGCACAGAATCTGCAAATCTCATATAATCAATTCATTCTTCGTCTTCATCTCTCACAGAATCAAAAGCAGCTCCATGAATCTTCTTCAGTTTATCTTCATTCATTGAATGATTTGAGCCTCTTCTTTCTTTATTAAAGACTGGTGGAGCTTCACCAGCATCGATTAAATCTTCCAATTCATCACCGTCTTTACCCCAGTTACCTTTACCAGAGCCATCCTTCTTCACGTGGTTTGGAGCTTCCCCGAAGTTACCGTTATGAGTAAAGAATCTTGGTTCAGCCTTTGAACCTTTGTCATTCCATTTTTGAGTTCTAGCCATATTGAAAACGTTGAATTTGTAGTTTGTGGTTGTTAATAAATTTGTGTATTTATATATCTTTTAGTAATTGAGACTATAAATAAAAATCGTTGTAGTTTTGTAGTTGTATAATTAAATAACTAATTACTTGATACCGAAGGAAAACAAGAAGAAGTTAATGTTAGTGTTGAGTAAAGTAGAGGAATGCAGAGTGTATTTATAGTCCGGATATGCAACTGGACAAGCCAGCAAACAACTTAGTGACTGACTCAAACTATGCTGATTCTCTCCCAGCACAATGGATAGAAATAGAGCAATCTGGAAAGGTGATAAGAGATCTGTCAACCCCGGTGTGCATATAAATATAGTTAGCTTGCTTTAACTCTCTTTGTGTGTGGGGTGACTTAAGTCAGACGAGAGAGTAACTCTACGTCATGCGATACTCCCGTGGCGTTCCCACCGCCACCGCGGGCGCCAGGTGTCTGCTCACCGGGTCATTCCCTTCGAGTAAGTCAGATCATGGGCACTGGCGCCAACAATAAGTTCCCAACAACCAGTCTCGATTCTCCCCCCGCAATTTCCCAATTCTAGAATAGTCGAATGATGTCTTCAAATCTGTTCGAGGTGGCCATGTACTGGAATCTGACTGGAGTTGCAGTGATGCAGCTGAATGCTACAATGCGGAATCAACAACAATCGAATAATTAAAAATAGCTGTAATTATTGTCAATGTTGTCTCAAGATCCGAGATCTAACTCGACGACAATTATGCTGTCTGGTTAAACCGATGACATCATTAGCCAACCAGTTGACTAGATCTCTCTGGCTGCTTCTAAGTTTACTTTTAAGCACTTTAATATCAATCGACTTTAATAGCAATTTTAGATAGCTAAACTTAGGAAATTCGATAGGTACAACTATTTTATACTAACAAATTCTTCATGAACTACAACCTTCCTCGGAACATTTCCTCTAAACAAAAACAAAAGACAGGATTCTAATGAATTTTGAAGGCTGTGTTATCCAGTTGCATAAGCTACCAGACATTTTATATCTTGTCCTTAATAGAATATACCGAGGCCCCAGTGTACTTGAGGAGATTTGGTGGATAATCCAGTATAAATGAACTACTGGGCACAATATATACTAATTTTATTTAAACAGTTTTGTTGTTATTATGCTTGTAAGCAAAATCTAAGTCTAATTAATTACAAAAGCAAAATTTCAAATCGAAGTTAAATTAATCAGAAATGCAAAACTTCATGAAGTTCAATATGAAAGTAACCCTTCTTTTTCTCGTTATCCTCAACCACCAATCTTGACCGCTGATTTTGAATCTGATTAACCCTTTATTGACCTAAGTGCTTCCTATTTCAACTAAAAGAAAGTCAAGCGATTAACTGATTGATTTCCACATCCGCCGCACACCGTCGATTTGCCTGTTAGGTAAGAGAACGTGAAATTTTAGTTGAGGTTAAAATGATCGCGGGTTGACAGTTTTTGCGGTTCACAAGTTGTACCTGAACCATATATATTTATATCTAGACACGCTACAGGATAAGAACAAGAACATCGTTATATACATGCTATTCCTTAAGAATTGATCTCTTGCTGTCAACGAAAACCAGATCTATATTACACAATTACAAAAGAACATGATTTGGCTCACAGAAGTGCAAAGTATGTATCGTCATATTTAATAGTTTTGCCCAAAGAGAGGACCCAGCCATTCGGTTACAACCACCTATACCACCATCTCAAATCCATTGACTGAGCTGAAAGATATATAAAATACCTAATGATAGTTACTAACAATACAATTGCTTTTGACCTTACTTATTCAGAATTTGGAGTTGGTTTCACCGCTTTCGGTTGCTTGTTATTCTTCTTAGGTATAATAACCTTTTTCGACTCAGCGTTAATGGGCGTAGGCAATGTTTCATTCATTCTCGGATTATGTTTGATCATTGGTCCTAGAAAGACCGGGTATTTCTTTGCAAGACCCCAAAAATTAAGAGGTTCTATTTGTTTTGCATTAGGGGTTCTTTTAATTTTCATGAAATGGACATTCTTCGGGTTTCTTATAGAAAGTTTTGGTATTCTAGGTTTATTCGGTGAATTTTTTGCAACTTTGGTTCAATTCTTGAGATCATTGCCTATCATTGGTCCTATTTTGTCTAATCCTGTCGTTGCACCAGTGATTGACAAACTAGCCGGCGTCAGAGTTTTACCAGTTTGAGTGGTTTGGTTATTAAAATACAACCCCATAGCCTCAATGAATTCACATAAGAAAACAACAAAAAGTGTGTTTCTTTTAATTACATTACTTTCCTCTTCTGTACTATAACTTGTTTGATATCATGACAGCCTCCGGAGACGTATTGTATCACATTATATATCTGTATAAGATTTTTTAACTCCTTTCAAAAAAGGCATATATATCAAACTTCTTAATTTCTATTAATGATAATACAGGTAAACTATTTATAAGCTATTTACATAATTCTTTCTTCGGCAAAGACAGGCCTATCTCAGCATAGCGTTTCCTTAACCAATTTAGAAAATTGTAGAACTTTGTAATCGCATCCGTATTGTCCAGAGACTTGGAAACCAACAGATTTGCCACCGTATGGTATATTCAAAGTTGGTAAGCCAGCTAATGAAGACGGAATAGTAAGAACATCGTTCAAGTATGAATCAATCGGCTTTAGATTCACATAATCCGAAACTGATGGTGGAAGCTCGAATGACGTAGGACTTATTATGAAATCAACACCTTCGCCAGAACTTTGGGGTCCTTCAGCCAATACATTTTCATCAGCAAATATCTTATTAAACTCACTGATTAACTGAGATCTTAGATTAATTGCTTTAATAAAATTGTTGTTGTAACCGTACGATGATAGTGAAAATGTGCCTAGTGTGATTCTTCTCTTAACTTCTTCACCGAATCCAAGCGTCCTGGTGTTTGCAAATTCTGGCTCATCTTCAGAAAATTCAAAAGATCTGAAACCATACCGTATACCATCAAATCTACTCAAATTAGATGATGCTTCAGATGAAACTAGAGTATAATAAGTTGGAAGCGATGATTTAATGGATGGGATAGACACAGGGTAAATATCAACCAATTTAGATTCCATTAACTTCCCCAACATATCAATCCAGCTCTTCTTAATCTGGGGATTCATGTTATCCAAATTAAACTCCAATGGAACACCAACTTTGATTCTATTTGAAGTAGATAACCCTGCATTGTTTCTTTTATTTTCAGCTAGCGATGTTGGATCTGAATCATCGTATTTATCCAAAACTTTGAAAACAGTACTTAACAGCTCCAAATCTTTAGAAATAATACCCACTGTGTCCAACGACTGAGCATAAGCGACTAACCCCCACCTAGAGATTCTACCGTACGAAGGCTTGAAACCTAGAGTTGATGTATAACAGGCCGGAAGTCTTATTGAGCCACCAGTATCTGATCCAATTGCAAAATCAACAAGATCAGCAGCAACAGCAGCAGCAGATCCACCTGATGACCCCCCCACTATTTTCATTCCTGGGTCTATTTTGTAATCTTTATGTAAAATTGGTTTTAAGTAAGAACATTCTTCGTAGCTGTCAGTATCTGATGGTTCTTCATGCAAGATCTTCGTACTTATCGTCTTTTCGTTTTTTGGTGTCCAGAACTTGACTTCTTGATATTCAGATACTATAGGCGTTGATTGATCGTATAATGGGTTTAAAGTCGGGCCAAAGTATGAGCTTAAAGTAGAATTACCCATGCCAAACTCATCCATATTCGTTTTGCCTAATATACAACTGCCTTCAGATTGAAGGAGCCTGGTCACTGTTGAATCGTAAGGAGAAATATAATTATTGAGAATTTTTGAAGAGCATGTTGTTGGCTCTTGTGATGTTGTTAGAATGTCTTTAATTGCAGATGTGAAGTTGGATAACGATCCAGATGGTGATGTTGACGGTGGTGAACCAGCGTTTAACCTTAGACTTGTAAAAATATTATATTTTGAGTTTAGAGCTTTGATCTGACTCAGCGACAACTTTGATGACATTTTTAAAAAGGAACAAGTGATGATGAAGTTATATCCCTGCTCGATTTTCTCTTTTTTCAAATGTGATTAAACAAACCGATGTATAAAGAGAGTGATCAATCATGCTTGGTCATCTGGTCTGATATTCTACTGAAGTTCAGGTATATTTCTTCAAAGCTCAACCAGAGAGATCTTTCTTATATCTGGTGAGAACGCGATGGATTTTCATAGCACTTGAAAATGTGATCTATTTATTTAGATCTGGATAGTAAGCATACAATTCTTCTCTCCATAAACAATCAATTCAACTGAATGGTAATTGTTTACCTTTAATACATAAGACTATACAATTGATTAGTCATGTCTGAAACAAAAAAGTCGAAGAAGCAAAAGATAATACCGAGGTTGAGACCTCTACCCTACACTTTGCAGGACCTTGAAGTGACTCCAAAGAAACCAACGCTAACCAAACAAATAACTATACAATCAACGGATTACTACAGCAATGACGACAATCCTTGCAACAAAAGAGGATTTAAGTATAAACCATGCAGACCAAACCCATTCTTCCAATCCAGTATGTACTCAACCTCAGACCTGCCGCCTTACAAAACCAGATTTTCACTCTTTGATAAATCCCCAGGAACATTTATTGACGAATCGTGCATGAGAGTGACGGCTTTTCAAGGTTGGAGAAGTGCCAGATCAAACATTGCCATTAGAGAAGGCAAATGGTTTGTAGAGTTTAAGATTGTGAAGGCTAATGATGGAGATCCAGGTAACAGCCATGTTCGATTTGGGTTGGCTAGAAGAGAAGCCAGTCTAGAAGCCCCTGTTGGGTTTGATGGTTATGGATACGGGTTTAGAGACAAAGGAGGTAACATTGTACATTTGAGTAAACCGACTGAGTTTCTAATTAATGAAGATTTGAAAACAGGTGATTGCATTGGATTATTAATCGAACTACCAGATCTGGAAACACAAATGAACATTGCAGAATTACAAATACAACAACAGACAGTTTCCGAACCAATACCCACGGAAGTAACTGAAAAACACAAAAAAGTAGATAAGAATATTGAGAAGTCTCTTGATGAATTTAGAGAAGGTGTTATTAGAGACCAAATTCCAATTAAATACAAGAATCAACTTTTCTTCGAGCAATACGACTATCAATCATCAACTGAAATGGAACATTTACTAAACCCAGTCACTGTCTTTGGGGAAAAAGCTATACCGGACAAAGAAAAGTTTAAGCCTTGCAGGTTGCCCCAATCTTCAATAACTTTCTACAAAAACGGTGTGAATAAAGGCATTGCTTTCGAAGGATTGTATACATTTTTACCCCCGTCATCAGAACAAAGGCAAAATAAGCGTGACGCAAAGAAGAAATTAAATGTTTCTAAAGAAGACGGGTCATTGGGATACTATCCAATGGCCAGCTGTTTCAATAAAGGTGTTGTTGAACTATCCCCTGGTCCTGAGGTCCAGTACTTGCCAGATGATTTGAAGGAGTCTATTGCGAATGGTACTGTGAAGCTTTACTGTGATAGATACGACGAGAAGGTTATTGAAGATTACGTTAATGACTTGATAGATGAAGTGACAAATCAATATTTGGATGAGCTGGAAGCTACCTTATGAATTTCCAATATACTATGTATTGTACCATTGCATTATTAAGCTATGTAAAATAGAATAAATATTTCCCTCGAGGTCACTTTAAACCGAGACAATACAAAGAATTTCGAATGAGAGCAAGGTCATTTATTAAAATATACAATTTAAATACTAACACTAATCAAACTCTATCATATTCTCCAAAGACATTGAACAAGCAATGTTTGGACAATTATCAGAACTGTGGGCGCTTGCGTACAAATCTTTACAACTCTTGTGAAACCGCACGTAACAATCTTCCTGAGAACAGTATAAACCTCTCGTAATCAACTCGTTACAACCTTTACATACAGATACCGTTCCATTTGGTTTGTCTTCTGATCTGAGTTCATATTTAGAGATCAAGAACTGTTTAAGTTCAGCTAATGATCTGGCACTTAACGTTGATTTATTATTGTGAATCTCCAACCATCCGTTTAACTCTAAATTCTTCAAAAACATTTGAGATTCCGTTAAACTTGCCAGGTTTCTCTTTGCAACATTCAAAGCTTCGAAGTTCTTCAATGAGTGAGTTAAATTATTTTGATCATCGTATGGATTTTCAAACATCTCTTCAATTAGCTGGTTAATTATCTCAATCTCCTTTTCGGTATATGATGTTGATAATTTAATAGACTCGGAAGATCGCGTATTAATCAAGCATATATTTATCGAATTTGAATAGTCTTGGTTGATGGACTCGACTATTAGCATATCCATTGGAATCAAGTTTTCGTTGATCAAATTGAGTGACTGGGTCAATTGATCCAAGTCAAGTTCAATATCTGGGTCATCTTGGTCTATCAACTGTTTTGTTTCTTTAATGGCTTCAACGTCAGTATCAGGGGTTTCATATCCACAGGAACCATTGACCTTTTCGAGTAAAAGACTGGATAGATATAGTTTCTTGAACACTTTCATGAGTTCTTCTTTGTCTGTACTTTTGACATTGATAAGAAATTGGAGTAGACCTCTATGGACATCGCTGTATTCTTCGAGGGGGCTAGCTTTGGTAGGAGCTGGGGTATGGGTATGGGTACCTTCCTGTGACATTTGACGTAGTTGTTGAACTTGAAGGTATAAACGGAGTAACATGAAAAGGGTAAACCTGTTCTTCAAGCGTGTTATATGTCCCATTCTAAACAAAGCACGTGATCAGAGAACCGACTCCAGGCGCCAAAACAAAACACAAAAAATAGGATCAGAAATGTCGTGTTCTTCCAAATTCCAAAAACATTTGGCACTCACTTAAACAAACAAACAAACAAACAAACAGGTATGATCGATCCATCGTTAATGCCAAACTACAAGTCAACAAATCAGCCCTGTATTAAACATGGTCTTGATATACCTTAGCAACCGTAGTTCACCCACATTTAAATTAGTCTGACTCAATTGAATAGCTTATACATCAGAATGTCATACTATCAGCAACCGAACAACAACCTGAACTTCTATCAGTCATCACAGCAACCACAACAAGGCTACGGAAACAGCAATGTCAACCCTACCCAGTCCAATTACTTCAGCAACCCTATTCCGGCAGGCTCGATGCCGACAGGATCAATGCAAACTGGTTACACTTACGGATCTGGTGATCAAGACCAACTACTAAGTACAGGAATACTAGCTGCTTTTTCCACATCTGGATACCCTGGTGAAGCACCATTGCTGGAAGAACTAGGCATCAATTTTAACCATATCAAATCAAAAACGATGGCTGTCATGAGCTTGAAATCAAGTGGGTTAAGTGAGGAAATCATCCAGGACTCAGACCTTTCTGGTCCGTTAATCTTTTGTCTGTTGTTTGGTACGCTGCTTCTATTATCAGGTAAGACCCATTTCGGATACATTTATGGTGTCGCTTTGTTTGGAACTGTCTCATTACATTGGTTATTTAAATTAATGTCAAACGCTGCAATTGATGCTAATCTAGATTTCTTGAGAACTGCTTCCGTTATAGGATACTGTTTACTACCTTTGGTTATGTTGAGCGGGTTGGCCGTTTTGATTAGATTGGACAATATGTTAGGTTACATTTTAAGTTGCCTGTCTATTTTCTGGTGTACTTTCTCAGCTTCAGGTTTCTTTGTTAGGGTGTTGAATTTGACCAATGCAAGACCTTTGATTGCTTATCCATTGGCAATGTTTTATTCTGTGTTTGCATTGATGGCTATTTTTGTCGAAAAGAAGGAATAATTGAAGGAATTTAACTGTTTTTTTAATACATATATTTGTTTTATTTTTTACTGGCGGCGTGTGTGTGTACATAACTTATTGTATTTTAATATACTTTGATTACAAGTGGAAACTTAAATAAAATATATAATTATCCAAATTTGAGGAAAGCGCAACAGTGGGGAGAGAAAGGACAAAGAATATACAAATAGATAATTAAAAATGGAACACAAACAACAATATTGAGAGAAACATACTGCAAAACAAATAAATCGTTCAAGTAAATACACAAACAATCATCTTACAAAATAAAGGCAAACACAGAAAACGGAAACGAAAAACGTAAACAAAACAGAAAATACAAAGTAAAGTGAGGCCAAATGCAATGATAAAATCCAAAACAAACAATGATTAATTTTCACCAACACTGGTTAACGTTCATTTGCCAGCAAATTTAGGAATCAGAACTTCATAATCATAAGACATTGAATCTGTGTTTTCCATGTCAACTTCAAAGTGGAATGTCGTGACTAAAGAATCGTTATCTAAAGGATAGCCAGTTTCTTCACTCTTGAAAGTGTTGACATCCTCAATAACACATTTCTTTAGATGCTTGGAAGGACCAGGGTAAATCAAGTCACCTGGCTGGAACTCAGCATATTTCTTCTTAGATGCGGCAGACAAGTTCTTGAAAAGAATCAAATCGGAATAGTTACGTTTGTTTAAAAATAGCTCGTTGCTTCTTTTAGAGTCATCGGTATCCCTTTGGAATAAATTAACAACATCTTCATCGGTGTTTTTATCAAAATGATGGATCTTTGATCTCTTTTGCAACAGAGATGCCATACCATTCGGTGGTGGAGTGTTGACAATGGCAGAAGAAATAACGTTGAAGATTAATCTTGGATCGTATTCTGGATGTGACAAAATATCAACATTTTCTTCAGCTTTAGAGCCTGTTTTGGTAAGCTGGTGTCTATGGGTCTTAGTCTTGAGCCTGCTCAAAGCACCTAAATGGACATCACCACTTAAAATAGTGATTCTAACATCGTTTTGAGAAGCCAAGTGAACTAAATCACTCATTAACTTGTTTCTCTCATGTTTATGGTGAATCGCACACCAATGATCGTTCAAATCGTCAAGTAGTTCAATAGAACCATCAAATTCATTAACTAGTCCTTTAGCTACGATTCCCTTTCTAGCTAAGAATTTGACGGGTGCAAGCAGCCTGGAGCTCATAATGGATTCGGCCCACACCATTCTAGGATAACAGATTGGAACGCCTAACATGACCAGTAAATGTTTGATTTCACCGTTACTGTTCGTAATTTCTTGTTTGAGTCTTGTAAATATAGATCTGTAGGTATCGGCGGTGATGACTTGTTTCTTTGTTCTTTCCGTTCTACAATCAAATCCAACAAGACCAATCTCTTTTCCTAATCTAGCGTAAACGGATCTTGAAACTTGTTTAATATAAGGACCTGGCTTGTTACCACTAATGAACGATGGTTCGCTTTTTGGGTTTTCATCTGGTGAAGTATGGTGTTGAAATAGCATGTAGTATTTGAAAGCGTAGTTACCAACAGCTTGGAAAATATCTTGTGCCATTGTGGAATCACCGTAAGAACCAAACCCATCAATGATATCATGATCATCAAAAATATTGATTTGAGGAATTTGCTGTAAGGCAATTGGATACATACATTGTAATGTCTTGCCTTCGGAACCTTGCCAGTACCCTTTACCAAACCATTGAAGATATTGGTTCATGTAATATTCTTCAAAAGAAGCTCCCATTTCAGGAGTTAATTTTTGACGGGAGTTCAATCTCTTGTGTTTTAGCCAGTGTTCGAATGGTTTGGAGGATTTCTTGATGGAATCACAGTAAATTTGGTCACCACCTCCAAGCATCACATGGTAGTGTAAATTCTCATGTTTTCTCAAGACATCATACCACAAAGAACCTTTAAAATTAGATGTATCAACGCCCAATGAGAATCCGTTACATGAATAGGACATAATGTTCATGGATTGTTCGACTGATGGAACAAAAAATTGGAAGTTTGCGTTGAATTCGTCGTTAATAGAGTACTTGACTTTTTGTTCATAGGGCTGTAAATTCAATTCTATTGCATACCTCCAAAATGAAAGACCTTGCTCTTTGTGGATCAAAGTAGCTGGAAATTCACCCGATATGGCATTTGGAGCTGAGCCAAATTGTTGAGAAGATGGACCGATTAAATATTTAATGTATGGAGTGGTCTCATCTCCTTCCTTGTCTCTAATGACTAGTAAAACACTACCTCTGTAATTATATGAACCATTCTCCAAGCATCCTAAGAATCTTAAGTTTGGCCCACATGCAACTTCAATTGCTGGTGTTCCAACCACTTTATCAGGCGGACATTCTGTAACGTTCTGAGGAACGGAATTTTGAACTAGTTGTTGGTAGTCTTGTAACGGCAATGGATCAAACCAAGAGCTGGTAACTTTATCAACGGTCATTGTGGGTTTAATAATCGATGGTTTTATGACCCCAGGCCAACTGGTAGTTAAGAAAAACTAGAAACTAGAGATAAAAAAAGAGGTATAGCAAGGTAAACGAAAACGTCAAACCTGCATACCAAGTTACAAATCAACCTTTCTCTACTTGCTGCTTTGAATAAACATTGCCGTCTAAGGCTGTGCTTCAGGGCCCTCAAGGCGGCCAAAATTTTAGTTGACGTGTTTTTTCTTTGTTTATTATTCCCTGTTCCAGATTCCTACTGGCTTTTACTAGATTTAAAATGGTTCCCCCTAGGTTTGACAGTTAAAAGAGAATCAAAAACAGATTAATAGATGTCGACGTTCAAACAAAGGTATTTCATTATCCCAATATGGTGACTGTTTGTACATGCATGGCCTACAATTTGTCTACTGTCTTAGTCCATGGAACACATTCCATCGTATCCCAGACACAGAATATTTGAGGAGAGGCCGCAAATCCCAACTGGTTACGTAAATGCTTAGTAATTATGGCGATCGACGCGACTATAGATGAATTGAATTGAAAAGCCTATTGCAGTTCTAAAACCCGAAGATACAAACCGTTGATAGCGATCACTATTCGGTTAAGGACTTAAAGAAATCATTACCTTCTTTTTCATACACCCTTTTCTTCTTTTTCAGATTTGGAATTTTTTTCAGTAATACTATTAACCTTAATATAAGCAAAGATGGCGACTAAAGTTGCTCAAAGAGGTACTATTTTATGTCTGCACGGTTTCGCTCAAAACGGTTCAACATTTGCAGCTAAAGCATCTGGCATCAGAAAGGCTTTAAAGAAAGTTGGTTACCAAACTGTCTTCATTGATGGTCCTCTGGTTCTTACCCAAGCTGACTTACCATTTACTGCGTCTTCGCTTGGTGCTGATGATAAATCAGTCGAAGCAAACTACAGAGGTTGGTTCTACACTACTGACGACTATTCTTTGGACCCAGCGTTAAAGGCGGTTAAGGATTCTTACCAAGAACATGGTCCATTCGTTGGTATTATTGGTTTCTCTCAGGGTGCCGGTCTAGCCGCTTTGATCTTAAACCAATACGCTGATATTGTTGGTAAAGAATCAGCTAAGAATGAATTAAAATTCTCTATTTTATACTCATCATTCAAGGTTAAGCCAGAAAAGTACCATCATTACTACCAGCCAACGATCAAGGTCCCAACATTACATATCTTTGGTGAATTAGATACTTTAGTTTCATCAGATAGATCGCAAGCTTTGGTTGATAGCTGTGAGAGCGGAACAGTCTTGAAGCACCCGGGTGGACATTACGTTCCAAACACCAAAGACTTGATCAAAAAGGAAGTTGCCTGGGTTGAAGATGTTATGAATGGTGGTAGTGGTGCTTTAGCTGAACCGGTTGAAGATGCAGAAGCTAAGGCCAAGAAAGAAAAAGAAGAATTAGACAAGTTGGCTGAACAAATGGACAACTTAGGTAAATAGGTGATCTGATGCTGTTGATTTTCTAAGTATTTTCACTATCATTACTGCTGTCACAGTTGTCCATTGCATTAGTGACTAGATCCATTTGATTCCTGTGATTTCATGGTATGGTCATATGTATTACCTCTGTATTCTTGTTTATATATAAAGGACTCATCATTTTGTATAGATTCATTGAAGGTTTCCCCCCCCCTTAGATTTTAATATCCGCATTTCAAACAAGCATTTTTTCCAAATTATCGGTTAATTCAGCTGGAGACCATAGGATGTATATACATCTGTGAATAGCGCATAGGAATGGAAAGCAGAGGAGAATATATCTATGTTTACATCCAATCTCAAACTGTAAACAGGTCCCCCGAGTTACGTCACGGCGATGTGCGAACAGCCCCAAGAATACCTCTGAATTTATCTGTTGGTGCAACAACCGAACATCTTTGAAGACACTTCATTTTGTTTAGTTTTGCGATGACAGGTTGGACTTGATCAGTTTGTATTCCTTCAACTTTCCCACTGAGAAGATTTCTCTTTGTATATTATTTCCTGGAATCAGACGGACAGTGCTTGATTTTCGTTGTGCTCTTTTAAAATACATCCCGAAACATACATACATATCTATAGACTAACAAGATTACAACATTATCATGCCGGTCACTGAAACTACCCCATTATTGCCTGTTCTCTCTCAACCCACCAAATTACCATCTTTAAACAAGAGGATATTCCAAATTATATGTGCCATCACATGGTGCTTGGTTGCTGCTGGCCCAATCTTTGGTTTTGCTGCGTTGAAACCAGTTCTTGTGGCTCAGGGTGTTTACAAAGAGGTTTGTGAAGTTTCAACAGTGTTATCTGAAGAGCCAGCTGGAGGCGAGTTATGTGCTCAAAGAGATTTAAAGTTGAATTTGATGTTCACTCTCGGAGCTGTTATCACAAACGCAACTGCATTGATCGTTGGCAGAATTTTAGATATTTATGGCCCAAAGATAACTGGTCTTATAGGTTCAGTGATTATCTTCTTAGCTGCATTGTGCCTTTCAAATGGTGCATCCATCACATTATTCGACGGTTACTTAGTTGGATATACTTCACTGGCTTTTGGTGGTCCATTTGTGTTCATCAGTTGTTTCCAATTGGCAAATTCATTCCCCGGGAACTCTGGTTTAGTTCTAGCTCTGTTAACTGGTGCATTCGATACAAGTTCTGCATTGTTCCTGGTTTATAGAATTATCTTCCAAAACGAATATATCAAAGATCTAACATTGAAGAAGTTTTTCAACTATTACTTGGTTGTTCCGGTTTTCATTTTTATTTGTCAACTAACAATCATGCCTAGTGAATCTTACAAGACGGTGGAAACCATTGTGAAGATTGGTGAAACTGGTATCGATGAAACTGGTCTGCCAATTGATCCAGAAGATGAAAGATATACCGAAGAACAAGTTTTAATACATCAAACCAGATCTAGAAGATCGTCAACGAAGTCAGTTTATGAAGAAATTGCCGATGAAAACATGACTAGTAAGACTGGTGGGGTGTTTGGTATCCTACATGGTAAATCAGTTAGAGAACAAATATCCACTCCTTGGTTCTACTTGATGTGCTTATTCACCACTATTCAAATGTTGAGAGTTAACTATTTCGTTGCCACTATTAGAACTCAAATGGAATATTACTTCCAAAGTAAAATGGTTGCAGTGGGGATAAACAAGTTCTTTGATGTTGCGTTACCGCTTGGTGGTATTATTTCCATTCCGTTTATTGGTGCGTTATTAGATAACTTCCAATCCTTGACCGTTTTGACTGTCTTGCTGTGTACTTCTCTTACAATTGGAATTTGCGGTATGATTCCAATTCAATTAGTCCAATACTGTGGTATTATGTTATTAGTTGTTTACAGACCATTTTACTACACTGCTGTTTCTGACTTCTGTGCCAAAGTGTTTGGTTTCAAGACGTTTGGTACTGTTTATGGATCCATCATTTGTTTCTCTGGTCTCTGTAATTTGTTACAGACTTTCTTGGATAAGTCGACCCATTTTGTTTTCCATATGAATCCTAACCCAGTCAATATGCTTTTGGTTGGGTTGACTTTTATGTTTGGTTTCTTGATGATTGGATTCATCAAAGCTCAAGAAGCTAAAATCGTTCAAGATGAAATCAGAAGAGAAGCAGAAAACAGTGAAGTTGTTGAAGTTCCTCAATAGATAGAAAAACGTCGATATATCTCCTGTGTTGTTACTATTTAAATATGTAGAAAATTATTTACAACTATTGCTTACTACACGGACTATATTGTTATGTACATCTTTTTGTTCCTCTTTATGTCCTATTTCGAGTAGAAGTTGTTAAACCATTATCACGTCTTAGTTAAAACCAGTATTAGAAACAAAAGCATCCCCACAGTGGCTTATTCCCTAAAGAGGAAAGAGAGGGGGCTTGTTATCAGTAGCCCTCTCACCAGCCACACCCGTAGGTGTAAATTGGTTCCTGTCACATAGAAGGCACATTTAGTTGTATAGTTAATTTATATTGTTGATTCAACTTGCACAGGTTATTGGGAACAGTAAAACATCCACTTGGTATTCATCCACTTGGTATTCATACTCCAAGAGAACCTGACATCTTTGATTTACAATATCTTTGTTTCAACAGAGCGTTGAATTGTTGTATTTCTTACTTACTGTACATTCAAAAAGTTGCCATTGCCCTGCAGAGTATCGGGGTGGTAATCCATGTTTCAAAAATCAATAAAATTCATTCATCTTGCAATTTTAAAATAATACACTAATATTACTTAATAGAACATAATTCAAATATACACAACAATCCAAAATGGCACCTCAGTGGTTGCCCCAAAATATACAGAAACGGCTACTAAAGTACGTGCTTCAACAACTATCACTATTCTCTGAGATCGATCTTCCGAATTTAGATGTTTCATTGGGGACGAATTCCAGAATCGATTTGAGAAACCTGGAGTTAGATATAGAGAAATTCAATATTCCGGGAATACATGTCAGAAATGGTACAGTAAAAGAAATGACCTTAATACTCACGATGAGCGATGGTGTCAATATTGACTGTAACGGATTAGAAATTACAGTCTCCCCCACAGCTTCGGTGTTGAAAAAGGCTAAATCTGAACAATTTTCATTGGCTAAGAGTACAGCAGACCTAGCCAACAGTGTCATGTTTGACGATAATATATACGATGATGATGACGAATCCGGAAAAAATACAACCAAAAATACCAAGACTAAAATGCAAGAAGAGCCCAACTCAGTTTCATCCGACTCAGATACATCAACCGACACATCGTCAACTAGCGCTGCGGCGAATCCATACAAACTGAGTAATATGATGGCGAAGGCAGCGGATATGGCATTATCAAGATTGCAAGTTGAAATTAGAGATGTTAAAATAACGATAATATCAGATCCTTCGGTGATTGAAGTTCAAATAGATTCTGTTTCCTTTTCTTCCAACGATGGCATAAGAGAAATTGGTATTAATGGAATAAGCATGTGCTCTCTCAAACAAGATATATATCGGGGTGAAGGCTTAGATGAAGACGAATACCAGGATGATAACGAAAGTGAAGAATCTGATTATAATGACAATTCGGATACCGAGGAAGATAATAGTGACGATGACTATAATGATAAAATGATGTCTACCTCGTTCATGGCTGAAAATAAAGAAGATTTTCATCAGTCATTGATGGATAGTATCATGTTCTCTAACCCTGAAGCCAGTTCAATATACATGAGCGCTACTTCTAACTTACTGAGCGAGCCTTCATCAACCAATCCAACCGGTTCCCAAAGAAAAAGGTCTCCTCGAGTTACAAGAGTGATTCATATAGATGAAGCACACGCATTCTTTTCGGGATTACAAAGCATAGAAAACGTTCACGTTGAATTGGGTACCATTAAAGTTGCAGCTGCTCCTCTCTCAGAGTGCTTGGCTTCACTTATTTCATCTATAGCTCATTTGCAGAGATTATACTCCATTAGGTCTAACCCAGCGTCTAATCATGTTTCAGCTTCACCACCAAATACCAATAATTTGCCTACGACTCCTACACTTCTTGATGATTTAACCATTTCAAAGATAATAATAAGCTTAACATCGGCCATAAACAAATCCGGTGAGTTTGCTCAAGATAATAGTATTAGATTACGTGCATCTGATATCAATTTTCAACAACGAAGCTCAACGTTTTCTTTTGGTAGTGTCTCCAAATTTGAAATAGTTCGAAATGAAGGTAATGAAACTGCATTGTTTGAATTCGAAGAAACTAGGGCTGAAACTACAGATTTAAGATTTGAGATTTTGCAAGGAGATGTAATCAGGACAACACTATTGTGCTCAAAGGTTGCTAATATTCATATCGATTCAGATGCTGTAGCAGGATTTATTGAATTTTCGGCGTTGTTAAACCCTTTGTTAGACGCTATTGCAACTTTGTCAAACAATTCATCATCACAAACAACAACTGCCAATTCCTTATCTACATCGTATTACCACTCTTCAAGAAATCCCCGTCTCCCACCGTCCTATATGAGAGATACCACCGCTTCATCATCATCTACTACACTACCATCATTACCTCAAATTCCACCGTCACCCGAAATAAGTGCACAGAGTTCATCAATTTACATTAATTTAAAACTTTCTGAAAGAGATACAATTAGAATCACAATCTTACCGTTATCGTATAGCTCTTTCTCTGGTAAGTTAGAAACAGACAAAATATTTTTCGAATACTTGAATAAAGATTACAAACAAAGCTATTCAAGTCAGCAATTTCTAATGGTTAACGGCTTACAAGTCAACAGTTATTCAACTGGTCCTGTCAAAGTCTCATCTTGGGATAGCAATACTTATCAAGAAAGCACAATGACAACTACACTTAAAACGCAAATTGAGAACGTTACATTCAATTCCGGATATGCAAAGTTCAGAGACTTGATGGAGTCAGTTAAAAGCTTCAGTTCCTTGTTGAAACCTGCCACTTCTCAAAAGCCCAATACAGCCCCCAAAGCTACAAAATCAACTCCGGTTCAGAAAAAAGTTAGAATGGGAAACAGTGTTTTTATAACAAATAACACGAAATCATTAAATCATCATATTTCAGTAAAAAATATTTCCATGGCGTTGTTCAACGTTAGCTCACAATTTGGTGATATTAAAGGTGAAATTGACGAATTGCATATTAATATTTTTAAAGACCAAAGTGTGCATGCTGTTATCATGAATGTCTTTGCAGGTAGGTACTACAATGCTCTCTGTGTTGAACCGGTTGTTGCAATTGCTAATCGTGGAGAAAAAAATGCCCCCATGATATTCATGAAATATAAAGGCTCTGCATCAATCCATCTAAGAAATACTGCTCTCAACTACTATGGTAAATGGTTCACGTTGCTTGAGGAACAAGCGTCTGAAGATAAAGGAGTGGAAGAAGGTGGGGTATCAGGGTCGATCAGTCCAACTGAGTCAAAAGCAAAGAATAAGATTGAAGTTCATGTTACATTGGTTGATATAGCCATTGGTTTAATTCCAGTTAACTTGAGCTCTAAAGCTGAATTGGTTTTGAAAAAGGGTAATGCTGAGATCGTTGTCGATAGTAATGGAAATGTGAATATCCAGACGTCATTCAGTTCTATCTCCTTGTTAATGATTGATGATATTTTGAATTTAGCAGATGATCAAGATAGCCAGAAGTTTAAGGACTGGTCAAGTTTGAACAAAACTACTCACCCTTCTTGGACACTGCTTTCAGTTTTGAGAGGAAAAGGGTTTGCTCCAGTTGCTACAGCAAACTCAATGTTTATGAATATTAAAGTCAACACGTTAAGTTATTTACAGAACTTGGGGAAATCTAGAACAGGCAACGATTTTAAACCATTATGTGACTTGAAGGTCAATTTGGAAACTTTAAAAGTCGATCTATGTGCAGATTCATCCCAATGCATGTTGCAATTATTTAAGGATTTAAAACAACCAGTTCAGTTTTCTTTCGATGAGAAATATAAGCCAGATACTTCAGCAGTTGATATATTCAAAGATATCGATGATTCATTCTATACGCCTAAACAAGAGGAAAGCGTGATAGTTGACTCAGACCCTGGAATATTCACGGATGACAACATAGGATCCCAATCTGAGTTAGAGGTTGTTGAAGATTTCTATGATAAATCCATTATCAATGAAGACTCGTCGGTTTCTCCTGAAAGTAGTAACAATGGCCTTCCTGGTACCAAAAGTGGAAGTTCTGTCGATGACATTACTTTCAAAGATGACCATTTCAAGAGTTCAAAGAATAAGGATTCAATTCCGAAAAAAACTATCATTCCAATGGCAATTGCTGTTAACGTGTCAAAAATCATCATTCACCTATACGATGGTTATGATTGGAAAGAAACTCAAACAACTATCAGAAAAGCAATTAAAAGAGTTGAAGATAAGGTGAGAGTTCAAATGTTAGAAAAGAAACGGTTTGAGTCTGAACTCGACTCACGTTTCAATAACCATTCCGAGGACAGATTCAACGAAAACAATGAGAGAAATGGGTTTCAAACACCGTCTGTTGAATTCGACACAAATGATATTGAAGAAAACAATGATATAATTGGTGAAATGTTGTATGAATCGATTCATCTTGGATTCCCCGCTGGCCAGGATCCTTCAAGACTCTATGATAGTATAAACCAATCTATCAACTTTGGTTCAAATAGGCCTTTCAATTACGACTTTGACGGAAACAGTACAAGCGAAAGGGCCAAAGCTTCACCACCTTCTCCAGCATCGATCAGATCATCAAACAGTAACAGCAAAGCTTCGACACCATCACATAATATTGAATTGGGTAAGGCTTCTGGCAAGAGATTAAGACTAAAGAGATCCAAGTTCCACAAGATTGCAATCGAAGTTCATGATCTAGACTTTGATATGTATATCTACAACAACAGCGATCCACATCCAAAAGAAAAGCCTGTTGTTTTCAACACTGATGAAGACATTGACGACTCTGAGCTTTTAAGTAGAATGGATATTAGAGTTGGCACCTTCCAGATAATGGATAAAGTTCCTACTTCGACTTGGAGTATGTTTGTTGGTTATTTACGTGAAGCTGGTGACAGGGAAGTTGGCGCCAGTATGTTACATATAGTGATTGATACCGTTAGACCTGTTCCAGCATTGGCTGCTTCTGAATTGGTTCTTTCTGTCTCAGTTTTACCTTTACGTCTGTATGTGGATCAAGACACTTTGGACTTCTTGACAAGGTTTGGTGAATTTAAAGATGATAGGTTTGTCCCACCAATTACAGACGACGATGAAATCTTTATCGAAAAACTTAAAGTCAATGCTGTGAAGATCAAGTTGGACTATAAACCGAAAAAGGTTGACTATGCGGGAATCAGGTCAGGTCACACCACTGAATTTATGAATTTCTTCATCCTCGATGAATCTGAAATGATACTCCAGAAGGTTGTGCTGTATGGTATACCGGGTTTTAGTAGACTAAATAAATTGTTGAACGATTCATGGATGCCTGATATTAAGAGAAATCAATTAGGTGGTATATTGGCGGGTCTTGCACCTGTCAAATCAGTTGTTAAAATTGGATCTGGTTTCAAAGATTTGCTTGTTGTTCCCATCAAAGAATATCAAAAGGATGGAAGAGTGATGAGGAGTTTACAAAAAGGTGCCTATGCTTTCGCAAGGACTACAGGTGGTGAATTGTTGAAGTTTGGTGTCAAACTTGCTGCTGGAACGCAAAACATTCTGGAAACCACTGAAGAAGCTCTGGGCGGAGATGGGCCATCTGCTAGACTGTCGGATCAAAAGAAAGTTTCAAAGAAACCTAGAAGATCATCCAACGGTAATGAAAGTATATATGCAATTGCTGATAAAAGAAGTCCTTTGAATAATATGGCATATAGAAGAAGTTCATTTGATTCCTTTGGAGATGAAGAAGACGATACATATGATGTTGAAACTGATCCTCAAAGAAATCGCCATGAAAATCGTAGTTTCAAGTATCATCATGACAATAACTCTGTTTTGATGGAAAGTGACAGTGACACGGATAATGATTACTATAACGACACTGAGTTTGAAGACGAAGACCAAAAAATTATCAGTTTATATTCGAACCAACCCCAGGATCTGAACGAAGGTCTCAGAACGGCTTATAGATCCCTTGGTAAAAACTTTGGAGCGGCTAAAGATGCAATTATGATAGCGGGTTCTAAAGCCACTGAAAGTGGCAGTGCACAAATCGCCTTCAAGGAAATAGCTAAAGCTACCCCGATCTTGGTGATAAGACCAATAATTGGAACTACAGAAGCTATATCCAAAGCATTGATGGGTGGTATCAATCGGATGGATCCCGAGGAAAGAAAGAAATCAGAACAGAAGTATAAGATACTGAAGTGATAACATGCCATTGAAGTTTAGGTGCATATAATGGAAAGACATTGTGGCCTGCAAAGTTGCCATGTGACTTTCTGATGACACAATAGTTACTAATATATAATTTTCAAAGAATACAGGTTGTTGAATCTTGAAAGGGGACGTATCAGGAAATTGGCACCGAATTTCTACTTGTGGGAATGGCTTTACTGAAATTTGAGATAAGCAATAGAATAGAAAGAATTTCCAACTTTTTAGAATGGTAATGTTTGAGATTAGCTCAGCTCACAGCAGGGCTGAACTGAAGATTCAGCCATCGTCATCAAAGGAAGGGAACAAGTTGGTTTTTCTAGGTAGTTTTATGTTTTACTATAATGATTATATATGTACAGGTTATATACAAATCCATTCGGATAGTAACTTAACTTGCTACTCCGTATTTCCAAAGTTCAATGTACCTTCCAATAAACTGATTTACTATTTGAAGCCATCTTGCCAGTACCAAGGCCATGAATCCTGATAAAGGAAGGACTAAATCTCCGAGATTGTTAAAAGCACAAGGATTTGCAAGACTTTTTGCCACTTCGCGGGGGAAACGCCGCAATTTGATATCCAGATCGTTGAATCCGACGGTGACCGTCTGTTATCCGTCGCGGAAAAAAATCCACAAAAACTTTATCCCTTTGCCCCCTTTTTTATGGTATGAAACAAATTGACCTAAAATGGAAACAAAACGGTCAAAAACTAACCCAGTTGACCAGTAATCAAGCTTATAACAGATCAGAAGGTTTAGGTCAGGATATCATATAAATAATTTCCAAGACTTGATCCTTTGTAGTGAAAGAGGACAGTTAACTAACAGGAAATTGTCTAAAGCTTAGATCGACCTAGGGTACAAACCAACTATTTTCTTTCAAAGAAAAACCGTTACTTAGCTAGATTAATTATGTTATATTATACTCAGAATCATTTGATTTGGATTTTCGGATAATCGCATTTGGTTAATCTACATTATTTCCCAAGTGAACCTTTGATGTTTTAACTTTTAACCAAAAATAGCAAGTCTGGGGTAGTCCGGCGACTCTCTTTGTAAACTGCATAATCTAAAACGATTAATTATTAAATAGGTGTCGATATGCAGCATATTAAACCAGTAGATAAGAATATCTACAGTAATATGGAGATGGATCTACGACGCTTCTCATAATCTAATATTCATGTACTTGTCTTTAGATAACAGAGCTGAGAAATAAATTTACTAGGCGTATCTAATTGAAGATTTGTTATCAGAATTAGTTTGATTGATTTATCAACAGTATACAGCAATGTATCAGTAACTTCAACCTTTGTTCCTACCCCTATTTTCTGTTATCTACTGGTTACTTGTCGCATTCGACCGAGATCTAATATCCCTTTAGAGACCTTTAATTATGTTTGGGAGAAATTACGTTTCTCTTGTTCGGTATGCAACAGAAGCATTTAAACATTCATGTGTACAAATGGTATATTGAAGAACAGCGTGCTGATTTAATGTATACCGAATCTCTTTGCGTCTAAAAGATAAGACTAGACATATTCAAAACCCCTGGTAACTTCTCTCGTTCATGGATTAACTGTATTATGTAATCTACTATAAGTTCGGTGATTTCTACTTTCGGGAAGGCTAAGCTGGCATCTTGGAGGCGCGGTTCGAGAACCGGGACACATGTTCCAGAGGTAGGCACCTTGGCATGGCGGTAGATATATCAAATCCCTTGGAGTTGTTAGATTGAGTTTCAGAACCATAGGTTTTATCTGTATACTTTTCTACCAGTCTGTTTAGCATAATTTGTCAGTAACAGCTGAACCCTGAACTTTTGAAAAACTGTTAAAAGCAATGCAGCTACTGCTGCCGGTAAGGTCTTACCACGAAGCCATCAGTAAAGTGCAAAACAACGGGGCTTGCATAACTGCTTGATTATGTAATATAACTTGCAGTGCCTCAATTAGGTACGGCGAATTGTTCAAAAATTTGGGTAAACGACATACAGGTGTTAAAACATCTCAAGTCAGCAATTCGATATTTTCTCTCTTAGAATATATACTAACTTACGCTACTTTTAAGGTGGATAGATCTAAAATTTTCAGTGATCTATAGTGGAAGTATATTATTGGCGGTACCTAGTAAGTAGTGGTGTTCTACGGTTATGATTACAGTCCAGGCAGAACAGGTCAGGGTACCAGAATTAAGGTTTTCGTTCCGAATTGTCACACGATTCTGATGGTGTCCGGGAAGAATTAAAATTCAGACCTCTCTATATGCTACTCAACTTATCTGGAATTACATAATCAGGAAATCGCACGGCAACCGATTGCTCTGCGCTCATGCTGTCTGCACAAGGAGAAATTTTATGCATGTAATTGGCCGTCTGCATTCTATTCTAATCGGAAAAAAGCTGTTCGGGTAGTAGAATATTTGCAATGGTTTAGATTAAAGACGAATTTAGAGAAACAGTTGAGGGGTTCTGCTACGGATTCATATGGGATTAAGGGTATTGCAAACACTTATAGGAACTAGTGCTTAGAGGTGAATAGAGCAAATAAAAGTGGTGATTTTAAGAAGGTTAATAAGGATCAATCAAAGAGAAGTGTTTTTTTAGGGCACGTAGGTCCAATTATATGAGGGGAAGGTTAGAGCCGCTTAGGGGCTTCTTCAGTTTCTTTCTCTTTGGACTAAGAAGCACGGAGTATTTATATCCACCTTCCAAGAGCTAAGTAGCTTTCGTAGAACGAGACGACTTTATTGGTATGAAACAGCTGAAGTGAAAAAAACGATTTATACAGTTGAACTGAACGAATCAATCAACGCTCAGAGATTGGGAGCACTACCGAAATCCGTAGGAAACATTGCCTTATTACATCTATCAGGACAAAGAACCGGCCAAGATTTTCAGTTTATCAGAGAAACGAAAAAATCCGATTATCTCTTTTCTTTTTTTATCTGCATCTTCGACGGCTATTTATTTTTCAGGTAACACTGAGCAAGCATTATTTTATTGTACCTAAATCTGTATGATAGTTGGCTTCGGGTTAGAACGATAGATAATCGATATTGTGCCAAAGCGGTGTTGGCAATGCATTGGGACTTATCAATCGTTGTTTTTAAGGGTTGCCTGTCCAAAATGATTTTTATAAAATTTCGTATCTATCGCTATATAAATTCATATATATCCTCTTCATCTGAAAATTAAATCTTAATTCATAAGTTATTTCTTACGTATAAATTAGTTCTGTTGGTTTTTTATTCTCTCTCTTTGCTTCATTATTTATTGAACTTTGTTACTTTTATCTTCCATCATCCTTTCAGTTAATACAAGTTTCTATCAATTGACTTTATCTATATAACCAAAATGTCCACTGAAACTGATCCACAGGCTATCAAAAAACTGGAGTCTACAGATCCGGAGACCAAACAATCTGAATTTGAAATTGAAGCTGGTGCAGCCGAATACAGTTCTGAAAACGAAGCTCTCACCTCTGACGAACCAAAAGATAAAATGGATGTTGTTACTTCTTTCGTCGCTAAGGTCTGGAAACTAGTCACTCATAGAATTGTTGTCCATTTAGCTATTGGTCTGCTATTCACCGCTTGGTGGCTTTCGATCTTAGGCCAAAAGACTAAGAGACCAAAATGGTTAATTCCAACTTTCATTTGGGGTTTCTTAATCTTTAGATTAATTACATGGCACACAAAACTGCACTATGTCGTCTTTCGTTACGTTGCAAAGCTTTGGAATTACGGTGTTAGTATCAGAGATAAGATAATTCCAGAAAAGTTCCGACTATTGGCTGGTACATGTGTTACTTTAATGGCTGTCTTGGTTGGTTCTTTTGTTCCAGAAGAAACTCCTGATTCCAAACGTGAAGACAGGGCCAGATCATTCTTTGGTATCCTTGTTGCATTGTTTATTTTATACTTAACCTCTGAGAAGAGACATTCTATTAACTGGTATACTGTTAACTCCGGTATGTTGATGCAATTCATTGTTGCTGTTTTCGTTTTAAGAACTAAAGCCGGTTACGATACTTTCAACTTCATCTCCACATTAGCTAGAGAATTGCTATCTTTCGCCAGACAGGGTGTGGCTTTCTTAACCACTCCTGACATTTCGGCCCAAACTTTCTTCTTCTTCTCTGTTTTGCCTGCTGTTATCTTCTTCGTTGCTGTTGTCCACATCTGGTATCACTGGGGATTGGTTCAGTGGGCCATTGCCAAGGGTTCCTTATTCTTCTTATGGAGTATGGAAACTTCCGGTGCTGAATCCGCAGTTGCTGTTGCATCTCCATTCATTGGTCAAGGTGAATCTGCTGTCTTGATTAACTCTTTCTTACCTTACGTTACTAGATCCGAATTACATGAAATTATGTGTGCTGGGTTTGCCACCATTTCCGGTTCCGTTTTAGCTTCTTATATTTCCTTAGGTTTAAACCCACAAGCTTTAGTCTCATCATGTATTATGTCCATTCCATGTTCTTTAGCATTATCAAAGATGAGAGTTCCAGAAACTGAAAGATCATTATCCCAAGGTAGAGTTATGACTGCTGAAGATTTAGAAAAGAACTCAAACAAGGGTTCTAACGTTGTTGAATCATTCTCAAATGGTGCTGCTCTAGGTATCCAAATTGCCTTGATGATTTTAACCAATTGTTTGTGTATTATTGGTTTAGTTGCGTTGGTCGATGGTTTGTTGTACTACTTCGGTAAGTTCTGGAACATTCTCGACCCAGATTTATCATTAGTCTTGATTTTCGGTTACTTGTTCTATCCAGTTTCTTGGTTATTAGGAACACCAAAAGAAGACGTTTTAACTGTCAGTAAGTTGATTGCTGTCAAGGTTATCCAAAACGAATATGTTGGTTTCTCCACTTTAGTTGCTACTGAAGGGTTAAGCAGAAGAGGTTCTTTAATTGCTACCTTTGCCTTGTGTGGTTTCGCCAACTTGGGTTCTGTTGGTACACAGATTGGTGTGATGAAGACTTTAGCCCCATCTAAATCTAAGGATATCTCTTCTCTAGTTTTATCTGCTTTGGTTACCGGTTGTACAGCCACTTTGGTGTCAGCTGCTATCGCTGGTATGGTCATTAACGATTTAGATGGATTTGAGATCTCAGCCCCAGCATCATCATAATCTTAAGTTTTTGCGCTTTTCAATTCTTTTTGGTATTTATTGCTTATTTATATGTCTTCTAATTCTTTCGTTCGCAAATTTGTATATATTCTATAGCTATATATATTATAGTTTATCAGTTATAATAACACTCTTTAATAAAAAGATTTTCTATTTGTGTCAAATTTGGAGCACTTCCGGGCTGAGCTTTTTAGTAGAAAGTACGGATTTAGAGTGCTATGAAAGTGAAGCAGCACCAAGTGCCTAATCATTAACAAAGAAAGGTACATACATCATACATAGAGGTACTTCAAAACGCAAAATCAAACATCGCAAATCATATTTAGTTATCGTTGGTTAAAACCATTTTGATGGCTTTGTTGTCGGAAGCGTTCTTGAAAATATCGTAAGCATGCTCAATTTCACTTAACTTAAAGTGGTGAGTAGCTAGTGGAGATGGATCCAAGTCACCACTGACAACCTTGCCCAATAACTCTTCTGTTGAGTAAGCAGAAACCAAACCAGTGGTAATAGCAATATTCTTGATCCATAAATCTTGTAATCTTAATTCAACACTCTTACCGTGGACACCAACGTTAGCAATCGTTCCACCTGGGGCGATTAGATCTTCACAGAGTTCAAAGGTCTTTGGAACACCAACACATTCAATAGCAACATCAACACCACTCTTCTTACCTTGGTCAGTAGTTAACGCGTGGATTTCAGCAGCGGCATCCACCTTTCCTGGGTTGTAAGTAATTTGAGCACCAAACTTCTTAGCAACTTCTAATCTTGCATCATCCAAGTCAATGGCAATGATCTTGGATGGCTTCAAGGTCACACAAGATAGCAAAGCAGATAAACCAACTGGTCCCATACCAACGATGGCAACAACATCACCTTCTTTAACCTTGGCAGATAAAACACCAACTTCGTAAGCAGTTGGCAAGATATCACTCAACATCAACAATGATTCTGGTGAGACGTTTTCTGGAGCCTTGTATAATGAAGTATCGGCATGGGTAATACGAACATATTCAGCTTGGGTACCGTCAATTTCGTGACCTAGAATCCAACCTGAAGTACCTTCTGTTGCAATACAGTGAGCTTGTAAGTTTCTCTTACAGTAGTGACATGAACCACAAGAAGTGATACAAGAAACAATACAGACATCACCCTTCTTGAACTTGCTAACAGCAGAACCTGTTTCTTCGATTCTAATGATACCTTCGTGGCCTAGAACTAAACCTCTGCCAGGTTGATTTTCGGCAATGGCAGTGGACTCTGGAACATCACCCTTCAAGATATGTAAATCGGAACCACAAATGGTTGTGTGTAAGATCTTGCCAATAACATCAGTTGGCTTTTGGATAACTGGTTTGGTAATTTGGTGCCATTTGATGGACTTTGGTCCTAAGTAAGTTAAAGCTTTCATCATTTTGACGGTAGTAAATAAATTTGATTAATTAATTGTATTGTGACAATTGAGATTGATTGATCGAAAAGAAAGAAAAAAGGCTAAGGAATATAAAAAAAGTGTAAAATGAAGTTCAGTAATGGTGAGAAAAGTGGATGTATTTAAAAGAATAGAATGACAATGAATAGATTTGACCATGCAACTACAGTCCAATAAGACGGACGTCACATAATAGAACAAGATTGGGTATAAATTTTTCTACATTGATTGTTGTGACGTTGTGGCGAGTACGGCAGTACTAAGGAGAGGAGGAAATACAGATATGGTGTTTGGTAGACGTCTGGTGATGTCAGCTTTGGAAAAGATATCATGCGTTTGGGACGTTGTTCCTTGTAATTGCAACTAGGGAGATCACAAATTTCTACAGAGTTCTATTTGGTGTATAAGGTGGGGGTGTCTGATTTCCCGGGGCGGAGATTAGAATCATCTTATATAATAAGTTTTCTAAATAATAGGGCGCAACGCTCTATAAAGCCCATACCCCGTACATTTGGGTATAAGTTCTACTAAGCATGCCACGAGTATAATTGAGCGGTTGCGTTTTCATTGGTGGTACCGAATGGTGGTTCAGCCGTCTGTTAGATTGATTGGCTGACAGTAGCTTACAAGTGTTAAAGTCGGTAGATGTCTTTTTCTTCTTGCCGATTCCCTTTTAATTTCGGAGACTGTATAGTTGGAATTAGTGAGTGTATTAAGTTCAAACATTACTAGAGAGTTAAATGAAACCCCAGGGATTCCGCCTTTGAAGAGCTGAGACTAGTAGACATCAGATCAGTTTACCTAGGCTAGGTGCAATATCCCCACTCGGCTTTCCCCATCTTTGATCCATTTAATGGGCCCATTATTAGTGACAAATGTGCACCCTTGCATCAAACATCGTCGGAGTCCAAGCTGTTGTGCGTTTGCACCCCCTGACAAAAGTCTGCTTTCTTCTTAGTAGCACCATTCCATGGATCAGAATCACAATATGGAACAGTCACATAACCAGATTTTTCTATCAGGTTTGTACTGTTCAGTAAGTGAAGGCAAAAAGAAATGCTTCTTGATTCCTATTCAAGAAACGTTGCATGGTATGATTATTTCAATAAAATGACATGTTTTACCAGTGTCTTTAATAAGTGGTGTCGTTGTGAAGCGAATGAGATAACAGAAATATGAGAAAAAGTGTGTTTATTTTATTTTAATTTAAACACTACTATTTTCAGTTCGAACACTAATCCTTCTGTTATATAAGGATTAGTGTATCGTC